>CAJRSG010012595.1:1758-24272 GCA_907169655.1 Acomys percivali
ACACACACACACACACACACACACACACACACACACACACACACACAAAGACGCCAAAAACAAGACAGGATATCATTAGTAAGAAGTATCATGATCCTAAACACAGATTCCTAGGTTACAGCAGAAAAAAATGTATAACAACCAGGATGATATGTCTTCACTAAAGCCTAGAAGCCTTACTAACAATTGTAAAATTGGCTCAGAGAAATGCTACATATTTGAAGAAAAGCACTTCAGAAGAGCTTTTGTGAATCTGTTAGAGGTCTTGAGAGAACAAATGAGTATATCTCTTAAAGAAATGTATGGAAAAACAAACTAACAATAGGACAAAATGAAGAATACAGTTCAAGACTTGCAGTGGAAATAGTATTAATTCAGAAAACAAAAACTGATGGAAAACTGGAAACCAAAAAAAATTTAGAAATGTAAAGAGGAAGCTCAGAGGCAAGCCGCCCCAAGAAAGTATAAGAGATGGAAGAAAGAATCTCATTTGTTGAACACATGGTAGAAGAAACGGATACTTGGGACCAAGGAAATGTTAAATCTAAAAATATCCAGGCACAAAACAACCAGGAAATCTAGGGTACTTTGAAGAGACCAAATATATGAATAATAGGAATAGAGGAAGGAGAACAAATGTGAAAGACTCAGAAAACATTTTCAACCAAATCATGTAACTGAAATGCCTAAACCTAAACAGGAAGTGTCTATTAAGGCACAGGGAATGCACAGAACATCAGATAGCCTGGACTAGATAAGAAAGTCTCATGTTACAGAGTAATCAGTATACTTACTGTACAGAAGAGGGAGAGAATATTAAAAGGGACAAGGATAACTGTATAAAGGGAAATAACACACAAAGGAAGGCATCTAAGGCTAACACCTGACTTTTCAATGGAGATATTAAAAGCCAGAAGGCCCTGGACCAATGTTACAAAGTCTAAGAGACTGAAGATACCACCCAGACTGTTATATGTCCCAAAACTTTCAATTTTTATAGATGGAGAAAGACAGTCAATAAAAATTAAGTTAAAATGGACCTATCTACAAATCCAGCTCTACAGAAGGTGCTAGAAGGAAAACTTTAACCTGAAGAGGATAACCACACCCATTAAAACACAAGGAATAAATAATGTCAGACCATAGAAACAAAAAACAAATACAGAAACAGACAAAAAATGGACAACAACAACAAAGGGGAAGGTATCAATCACTACCACAAAAGCTGAGAATCAACAAACACTCCTCGTTAATAACTCTCATTATCAAATGGTTTCAATTCCCCAAGAAATTGACACATACAAATAGAATGACTTAATACCCAGGATCCATTCTTCTGATACACCCATAACACAAGTTAACATCAAGGATAGACATAATCTCCGGGTAAAAGAATGGAAAAGGACATTCCAAGCAAAATGACCTGAGAAGCAAGCTGATATAGCCATTTGAATATCTGACTAAATAGGACTCAAACGAAAACTACTTTGGAAAGATACTACATACTCATCAAAGGAAAAATCTATCAAGAAGACTTGATATTCTTTAATATTTATGCATCCAGCACTAGTGGACCGAAGTTCATAAAACAACAATAACAAAAACAACAACACTACCTCAGCTTAAATCACTGTGGGAATCTTCAGTACTATATTTTCACCAGTAGACAGGTCATTAGGACAAAAACTGAAGAGGGAAATGCTGGAACTAACTGATGTTATAAACGAAATTTTCCTAACACATAACTGGCCAACATGTTACCAAAATACAGAAGAATATACCTTCTTCTCAGAACATCTAGTAACATTCTCCAAAATTGACTATGTACTCTGATACAAAGCAAGTCTCAATATATATATAAGCAAACTGAAATTTCATCTTCCATCCTTTATGACTACCATGGACACCATCATCAACACAAAGCTTACAAACTCATGGGAACAGAAAAGCTCACTACTAAATGAAAAAATAGATCAATGCAGCAATTAGGAAAAAATAAAAATCTTTATGGAATTGAAGGAAAATGAAAACACAACATACCTAGACTAAATAGACACAATGAAGGTGGTTCTAGGAGACAAGTTCATAGCACTAAGGGTCCACATTAAAAAAAATGGTGAGATCTTACACTAGTGACTTAACAGCACGGATAAGAGCTCTAGAACAAAAATAAGAAATAAGATACAAAGAAGTAAGCAGCGATACATAAGTCAAATGTGTTTTTTGTTAGGTAGTTTATGGCTCTTGTGGCAAGGATTGTCAGCCTAAGTGGCACAATTAGTTTAAGTGCGTGTGTGTGTGTGTGTGTGTGTGTGTGTGTGTGTGTGTGTAATTTTAAGTGAACGTAAAATAATACAATTTCTTGACACTTTATCAAATATCCTTTATTCTATTTTCTCTCCTCCTTCCCTCTGCTTCTGTACTGACTTCCTTTTCTCTCCCCCAATTAAAGGCTCTTCCTCATTTTCATGTTTCCTCCCTCATATCATCTATACTCTGTCGCCCTCTGTAGAGCTCATCTCACATGCTCCATTTTTACTTTGTGAGCGTGTGCAATTACTTCAGTTTGCAACTCACACTTGAAGGTTTTGATCTCAGAACAACAGATGAAAGATAACATATGACATTTGTGATTACGCATCGGAGCTATTATTGAAAGGTGGGTGTTGATGTCAGTCATTTTGTGTTTTTTGCTGTTTGCATTCTTAGTCATTCTTTGTGCTTGAGTGATTTCCAGTTCATTTGTGTTCTTCCTATAGTCTGTATGCAACATTCATACACCTCTTTACCTTGTAGGATTGCTTCCAGTGCTCTCTATATGGAGGGTCTCATGACATGAGTCCTTTTAGCCTGTTCATTTCATGGAGAATTTTTCTTTCTCCTTCAACTATGGAGGATAGTTTTGCAGGGCACCATAATCTAGTTGACTATTTAAAACTTGGCTTACATTTTTCTAGTCAGTGATCACTTTCAAAGCTTCCACTGAGAAATCATGTACTGTCATGATGGGTTTTCCTTTATGTATAACTTGTGTTTTTTCTCTTGCAGATTTCAATACTGTTCTTTCGTTCTGTATGTTTAGTGTTTCCATTATGATATTCTATGGGGAATTTCTATGCTTGTATTGCTTATTTGGTGTTTATGGGTTTCTTATATCTATACAAATATGTATTTTCTTAGTTTAGGGAAAGTTTCTTCTCTGATTTTATTATATTTTGTGTGTTTGTGTTTTACCTACATGTGTATCTGCACATTACATGTGCATGGTACAGAAATAGGTTGGAAAAGCATGTCAGTCCCCGACATATGGAGTTACAACTGGATGTGAGCCACCATATGGGGATTTGGATTTGAGCCCAAGTCCTATGGAAGAACAACTAGTCCTTTTAGCTGTGAAACTTTCTTTTCAGCCTTATCAACATGCAACATTTGTACAGTGTCCAATAGTTCCTGCCTGTTTCTTTCCTTTGTTTGAAAAATGTTTTTCATATTTTTGTTTTTATCTTTGATCTCTGATATTCTGTCTTGTATTGATGCATTCTATTCGTAAGGCTACCCCCTATGTTCTCTCAGTGGCTTATTAATCTTTTAAATTCTATTTTCATTTCATCTTGTGTTCTCATTAATATTTCTCTTTATTGAATTCAGTTTTTCAAACCCTGGATTATCTTCATCATTTGATTTAGTCTTATTTTTTTGGGGGGTGGTGCATCATTCAAATGTTTATTTCATTTATGATAATTTTCTTCAAGTGCAGGAGTTGTGTGTTTGTGTCATCTTTAAACTCCTTGTAGTGTTTAGTGAAGTTTATGTATATTTCCTTAAGTTCTATGTTGTGAGACTCACTAACATAAATCTGTACTTGGGGGATGGGAAATGTTGCTTTGACTCTTTATATGGTTTGTGTTTTTGTGATTAGATTTGGCATGTGGACTTCTTTAGTTGGTTATGTGGCATATTATGATACAGTAGGTTGAGCTGGTACACAGCCACACACAGGATTTGCCACATGGGCATAACTCATGGGTTGGCCAAGACCCAACTGGGATTTAGGAGTCTAGGCTGGTTCCTTGGTTTCAGTTATGGGTTAGGTTTGGGGATTGGGAAGGATGCATGAACTATGAGGCATACTGGGCAGGCTGTGCTGATGTGTAAGGACTGTTCTGTGCCTTGAGGTTGAATATCAACAGGAAGACTTTTTCAAAAGAATTCTCTCTTTTTAAAATTTAAATGGTTTTTTCAGATTACATCTCAATTGTGTCCACTCACATGTGTCTTCCCATCCCACCTTTCCTTCCTCTTTCACCATACTCCTGTCTCCTAGGTCTGTGATGTAAAGGGACATACTCCCCAACCATATGATCACAGCCTATCAGGTCTCATCCTGGTAGTCGGCTTACCCTTCCTCTGAGTGCTACCAGGCCTCTTCACCAAAGGGAAGTCTTTAAATAGGGGGCCCCAGAGTTCATGTCAGAGTTAGTCCCTGCTCTCCACTCCACTGTGGAGAATGTGCAGTCCATTGACTAGATCTGTGTAGGAGTTCTAGGTTTACCGCATGCATTGTCCTTGGTTCGTACAGTATTTTGAGCAGACTTCCCTGGGTCCAGACCTGCCAGCCTTGATGGTCTTCTTGTAGGTTTCTAGGACTCTCCAGATCCTCTTTTTTCATAATCTCCCATACTTTTCTCACCTAGAGTCCCAGTAGGAAGTTCCAGGATTCTCACCCTGGCCCCAGTGAATAAGATAGTAAGGGTAGAAGCCCTATGGTCCAGTTTCTGCTTGCTGTGAGGGTCACAGATCTCACACCTTTTTCCTTTGCAGAGTGTCATATTGTACATGTCTGGATCTTATGGAAACTTTCATTTTCTTTTTTGCTTAAAGTCCCACCAAGGGGAGTCTCGTCTCTCCTATCTTGTTTCCAGCACCCAATGCCAGGGCTCTTAGTTTCTTTTAGAGGTTCAAACTTTAGTAATTTCCGATTTTGCTTGGCTCCATTGTTTACTTTGATACTCCCACACTTTTCCATATCACTTCCCTCACCTGGCAGGCACACACTTGATGTTTTTTTCAAGTTTACAGTGATGCAGGAAAATGCAGTACATATCTATTTGGCCATCCTCCTGCTCTTTCATGAGTATCATTAATCTAGTCTTCTATAATTGATTGTAAGTCCCTTAGAGGGAGGTGTGTATCTTATGGAGACTGTGCTTCAGGTTTAGTTTCATGTTTCTTTTGAATATTGTCCAAGGCCATGGTGCTTGCTGCTTTCATTCTTCTCGCTTCTTCTGTAGATTTACTGGAGACAAGTCTCAGGCAGGCCTTTAACTCACATTCTCTTACTTCAGCCTCATAAATATGAATACATTCAGCGAGTCTAAGCATGCACAACTATGATGATCTCCTTCCTCAGGTCTGATATTTACTGAGAAGTGAGTATTGTTATCACTGCCACGGACCATAAGCTGTTGCAGAAAACAGTTTGAGTGTGCACATCCTTCCCTCATTCTGTTCCCTTTGAACACTGAACTGGTTGATCAGAAAGGAAGAGTCTGGTCAGACCTGTTTTGTGGATGCTCAGTACATGGCTCTTGAGTGGGAAAGGTTCTTAAGTCACCAGTTTCCACACGGTTTCAGAGAACATCGTGGGACAGTTTAGGAGACATTGAGGTCCCTGTCCTCCCAGGTATCACTAGAAGAACCTGGAATGTGTAACACACAGGGTTGTTCCTACAAAGGAAAAATGTATAATCTGTGCATTTGTCTCAAATCTGGGAGCAGAATTCGTTAACCACCTGGTAACCTTTCCACTCTCTGTGTGGCCAGAGACCACATCAATCATTCTCCCACCATACCATAAGATTATTTTTAATCAGTCAATCTATTGAACCCATCTTTATGGAAGCTGTCCCATGTATTTACCAAGAGTTTCAGTGTAGTCACATACAACCTTTATTTAGAGTAGTTTGTTCCTTAAGGAGATTAATGCGTGCTCTATAGTGCACATAGAATTGAGTTGTCACCAGAAATGCTTTCACTAAATTGTGCCACCCTTAAATGTGCCTAAAATAAACTACTCAATATAAGAAAGCTAAAGTGTGAACCAACACTTGCCATATAATTGTGTTGAACTAATCTGCCTTCTTGCCTCCACGAGTCTTTACCCTGCTGTCCACAGAAGTCGCACAGACCCCTGCAAGGCAGCTGTTTCCTGCATTGTTTCTATGTGGAACCTGTTCAGCTCTGGCATTCTTCTGGTACAAATGGGTTGATGATGACTCAAGAAATGGAGCATGGGATAAAGTGAAAGGATTAGGGAAGAGGAAAGAGAAGAAAGAAAGTAGGAAATGGAGAGGTGGAGACTGAGTAAGGAAGAGGGAGTGTGAGGGAGGGAGGACAACCGATTCCACAGCCCAGAAAATATCTTCAATAGAATCATAGAAGAAAAATTCCTCAATTTGAAGAAGGAGATGCATATGAGCATACAATAGGCCTACAGAACACCAAATAGAATAGACCAGAAAAGAAAATCTTCCTGCCATATAATAATAAACCCACAAAATATACAGAAAAAGGAAAAATATTAAAAGTGGCAAGAGAAAAAAGCTGAGTAACATATGATAGCAAAGCTATCAGAATTACTCCTGACTTCTCAGTAGAAATCATGAAAGCCAGAAGGGCCTAGGCAGAGGTCTTGCAAACCCTAAGAGAACTCAGATGCAAGGCAAGATTACTATATCCGGCGAAACTATCAATAATTGTTGATGGAGAAAACAAGATATTCCATGACAAAAACATATTCAAACAGTACCTAGCCAAAAATCTGGCTCTACAGAAGTTACTAGAAGGAAAGCCTCACCCCAAGGGTCAAATAACAACCAAAACTACAAAGGAAATATATAACTACACCATCGCAAAATAACAACCTTACAAAATCTCAGCTGCAACAAACAGCAAAAATAAAGGGACTTAGCAGCCACTGGTCATTAATATCTCTCAACGCCAATGATCTAAAATCTCCAATAAAAAGACACAGACTTACTGAGCATAAACATGACCCAACATTCTTCTAAATTAAAGGAACACATCTCAACCACAAGGACAGACATTGTCTCAGAGTAAAATGTTGGGAAAAAATATTTCAAACAAATGGTCACAATACCAAGCTGGGGTAGCCATTCTAATATCTAATAAAATAGACTTTCCACCAAAATTAATCAAAAGGGATGAGGAAGAACACTTCATACTCATCAAAGGTAAAGTCAACCAAGAAGACATCACAATTTTGAAAATATTTGCTCCTAATACAAGGGCACCCACATTTGTAAAAGATTTATTAACAAAGCTTAAACCACTCATCGATCCACACACATTAATAGTGGGAAACTTCAACATCCCACTTTCACTGAAGGATAGGTCTTTTAATAAAAATTTAAGCCGGGGAATAACGTCATTAACCAATATCATGAATCAAATGGATCTAACAGATATCTACAGAACTTATCACCCAAACACAAAGGGTATACCTTCTTCTCAGCACCCCAGGGAATGTTCTCCAAAATTGACCACATAGTAGGTCACGAAGCAAGCCTCAACAGATACAAGAAGATTGTAATAATACCTTGTATCTTATCAGATCACCAAGGTCTAAGGCTTTGTTGTTCAACAACAACAGAAGTAACAAAAATCCTACTCACATGTGGAAACTAAGCAACTTTCTACTTAATGACACATGGGTCACAGAAGAAATAAAAGAAGAAATAAAAGACTTCCTGAAATTCAATGAAAATGATGGAACAACGTACTCAAATTTGTGGGACATACTGAAAGCAATGCTAAGAGGAAAATTCATAGCACTAAGTGCCTTTAAAAAGAAAATGGAAACATCCCACATAAACAACTTAACAACACATCTGGAAGCCCTAAAAAAAAAAGAAGCAGAAACATCCATGAGGAATAGACCTCTGGAAATAATCAAACTCAGGGCCGAAATCAATAAATTAGAAACAAAGAGAACAACCCAAAGAATCAACAAAACCAAGAGCTGGTTCTTTGAGAAAATTAACAAGATAGACAAACTGTTAGCCAATGTAACTAAAAGACAGAGAAACACTATCCAAATAAACAAAATCAGAAACGAAAAGGGAGACATAACAAGAGACACCGAAGAAATACAAAGAATCATAAGAACCTACTTTAAGGCATTTATGCCACAAAATTTGAACATCTAAAGGAAATGGACAATTTTCTCAACCGATTCCATTTCCCAAAATTGAATCAAGACCAGATAAACAAATTAAATAGCCCTATTTCGCCTATAGAAATAGAAGCAACCATTGATAGTCTCCCAACCAAAAAAAGCCGAGGGCCAGATGGTTTCAGTGCAGAATTGTACCAGTCCTTCAAAGAGGAGCTAATACCGATACTATTCAAGCTATTCCAAAAGATAGAAATGGATGGAATATTACCAAATTCTTTCTACGAGGCCACAGTCACATTGATACCTAAACCCCATAAAGACCCAACAAAAAAAGAGATTTTCAGAACAATTTCTCTTATGAACATTGATGCAAAAATACTCAACAAAATACTCACTAAGCGAATACAACAGAATATCAAAGACATCATTCACTCTGACCAGGTAGGCTTCATTCCAGGCATGCAGGGATGGTTTAACATACGGAAATCCATCAATGTAATCCACCATATAAACAAACTGAAAGAGAAAACAACATGATCATCTCTTTAGATGCAGAAAAAGTATTTGACAAAATCCAACACCCATTTATGTTTAAAGTTCTGGAGAGATCGGGAATACAAGGCACTTATCTAAACATAATAAAGGCTATATACAGCAAACCAATAGCCAACATTAAATTAAATGGAGAGATACTCAAGGAAATTCCTCTAAAATCGGGGACCAGACAAGGCTGCCCACTTTCCCCACATCTCTTCAATATAGTTCTTGAAGTTCTAGCCAGAGCAATAAGACATCAAAAGGAGATCAAGGGGATCCAAATGGGAAAGGAAGAAGTCAAATTATCCCTATTTGCAGATATAATAGTATATATAAGTACCCCCAAAATTCCACAAGAGAACTCCTACAGCTGATTAACTCCTTCAGCAAATTGGCAGGATATAAAATTAACTAAAAAAAAGTCAGTACCTTTTCTATATACAAATGACAAACAGGCAGGGGAAGAAATTAGGAAAACTACACCCTTCACGATAGCCACAAGCAATATAAAATATCCAGGAGTAACTCTAACAAAGCAAGTGAAGGACTTATTTGAAAAAAAAACATTAAATCTCTGAAGAAAGAGATTGAAGATGACATCAGAAGATGGAACGATCTACCTTGTTTGTGGATCGGGAGAATTAACATAGTAAAATTTGCCATCTTGCCAAAAGCAATTGATAAATTCAATGCAATCCCTATCAAAATACCTACAAAATATTTTGAAGATATTGAAAGATCAATTCTGAACTTCACATGGAGAAACAAAAAACCTAGAAAACCTAAAATAATCTTGTACAATTTAAGTTCCGCCAGAGGAATCTCCATACCCAATCTCAAGCTTTATTATTGAGCAACAGTAATTAAAACATCATGCTACTGGCACAGCAATAGGCTGGTGGCCAATGGATTCAAATTGAAGTCCCAGATATGAATCCGCACACATTTGGTCACTTGATTTTAAAAAAAGAAGCCAAATCTATTCAATGGAAAAACGATAGCATCTTCAAAAAATGGTGCTGGTCTAACTGGATGTCAACATGTAGAAAAGTGCAATTAGACCCTTATTTGTCACCATGCACAAAACCCAAGGCCCAGTGGATTAAAGACCTCAACATAAAACCAGAGACATTAAATCGGTTAGAGGAAAATGTGGGACAGAGCCTGGAACACATTGGCACTGGAGACAACTTCCTGAACAGAACACCAACAGCCCAGACCTTAACGTCAACAATTAATAAATGGGACCTCATGAGGCTGAGAAGCTTCTGTAAGGCTGGAGACACTGGTAACAGAAGAAAGCGCCAGCCTAAAGACTGGGAAATAATCTTCACCAACCCTTCATCTGACAAAGGTCTAATATCCAAAATGCATAAAGAACTCAAGAAATTAAACACCACCAAACCAAATAACCCAATTGAGAAATGGGGCTCAGAACTAAACAGAGAATTCTCAGCAGAGGATGATCAAATGGCCGAGAGACACCTAAAGAAATGCCCGGCCTCTTTAGTCATCAGAGCAATGCAAATCAAAATGACACTGAGATTCCATCTTACACCCATCAGAATGGCTAAGATCAAAAACTCAAGTGACACCACATGTTGGCAAGGATGTGGAGAGAGAGAAACACTCCTTCATTGCTGGTGGGAATGCAAACTAATCCAACCACTTTGGAAATCTATCTGGCGCCTTCTCAGAAAACTGTTAATAGGACTTCCTCAAGACCCAGCTATTCCCTCCTTGGAATATACCCAGAATAGGCTCTACCACACAACATGGACATATGCTCAACCATGTTCATAGCTCCCTTATTCGTAGTAGCCAAAACATAAAAACAGCCTAAATGTCTTTCAGTAGCAGAATGGATAAAGAAACCGTGGTACATTTACACTATGGAATACTATTCAGCTATTGAAAACAAGGAATTCCAGAAATTTGTGGACAAATAGGTTGAACTAGAAATTATCATAATGAGTGAATTCACCCAGAAGCAAAAAGAAACAAATGGTATATACTCACTTTTATCAAGACGCTAGCCCAAGGGGTATTTCTCGTGAAAGACTTTACTTTCCAGGAATGTGGGTCAGAGGGGAGGACATCCTATTGGGACTTTAGGTGACAGAAGCATGGGAGAATGGGGAAATAGAAGGATCCCGAGGGTCTGGGAAACCTATACGAAGAACATTATGATGGGCAGATCTGGGTCCTGGGGTCCTACCTGCTCAAACTATGGCACCAGCCTAGTATGATACTTGCAGTAAACTTTGAACCCCTACCCAGACCTAGTCAATGGACAGGACATTCTCCACTGTTGAGTGATGAGTCATGTCTTACTTTCATACAAACTCTGGGCCCCTAATTCTGACCATATCCCCTTGATAGGGAGGCCTGGTGGCACTCAGAGGAAGAATAACAGGTCACCAAGAAGAGACTTGATACCCTATGAGCATATACAGGGGAGGAGGTCCCCCTCAGTCACAGATATAGAGGAGGGCAGTAGGGGTGAAGTGGGAGGGCGAAATGGGAGGATACAAGGGATGGGCTAACAATTGAGATGTAATATGAATAAAGTAGTAAAAAATAAAATAAATAAATAAAATTTAAATAATTTATTCAGATTACAATTCAATAGTTATCCCCTCACATGTATCTTCCTGTCCCATCCTTCCTCCCTCTTTCACCCTATTCCCATTGCCTATGTCTGTGAAAGAAGGGGACCACCTCCCCCACAGTATGATCACAGCCTATCAGGTCTCATCCTGGTAGCATGCTTATGCTTCCTCTAAGAGCTACCAGGCCTCCCGACCAAGGGGAAGTGGTAAAATAGGGGGCATCAAATTTCGTGTTAGAGTTACTCCCTGGTCTCCATACAACTGTGGTGAATGTGTTATCCAGTGGCTAGATCTGAATAGAGGTCTAGGTTTACTACATCTACAGTAGTTTGAACAGACCCCCAAGAATCCAGATCTTCCAGCCTTGATGGTCTTCTTGTAGGGTTCTAGGACCCTCTGGATCCCTCTATTTCCCCATTCTCCCATATCTCTTTCACGTGGAGTCCCAGTTGGAAGTTGCATAATTCCCACCATGGCTCCAGTGAATAAGATCGTAAATGTAGAGGCCCTGTTTTCCAGTTTCTCCTTGCTCTGAGGGTCACTGTGGAACATGTTAAGTTCTGGCATTCTTCTGGTACAAATGGGTTGATGACGACCTAAGAAATGTAGAATGGGATAAAGTGAAAGTGTTAGGGAAGAGGAGAGAGAAGAAAGAAAGGGGAGAAATGGAGGAGGGTTGAGTCAGGAAGAGGGAGGGTGAGAGTAAGCAGATCTATAACGTTCATGACCAATCCCTGCATATCACGACCTTTTTCAAGAGAAGAGAATTTAAAAATTACACAAATGAACAATTTTCTAGGTTTCATTTAGAGTTTAGGTCCTGAACACAACTCCATCTCTCCTGCACCAACTTGAGTAAAGCTCTCTTTGGACACAAGTGCACTCCTGACACCAAATGCAATGAGTTCCAGGCCTTTCCAGGTTCTGACCTAGAGAAAGAGTCATCCTAGACCATCTGTAGATTTAATGACATGTCACTGTTTGTCCCACAGTATACCAAAAATGCAATAAGTTTAGGTTTTGTGTTTTATATTTTTTAATTGTTTGTTTTTTATTTTTGTGTGTGGGGGAGGGAGTTTGTAAGAGTTCAGGTTAGATACCAAAGGATGGCAGATGAGTAGGATTGGAGTAAATGATGTGAAACTCACAAAGAATCAATAAAAAGTTAAATAAATTCAAAACTCAAAGATGAGTTTGAATGTGGACGTTTGTAGTGACACGGATTTTAGAGTTATGCTATACAAAACACCTCACTCACATTTCTATGGCAGATTTTTCTCACTTTTTCAGCGCAGGCGACTGCCTGTGTGTGATACTTGTTCTTAACAAGAAAGAAGACAACACCTGCCGCGTGTATACACACATGCTCACATCTTCATCCTGAATTGGGGCAAATGTCTCTGAATACTCCAACTAAATTCTCAAGTGCTTTACTTTTGAACAGTTAACCTAGAAGAGTCTGAAGATTGGCTATTTCTTTGGTATCAGGAGCCCACAGGGTGGCAGTGTTTTCTCAGGAGTCTTGAGCAAAGATCTCAAGTGGGAGAGAAGGGGGTAGAGTGAGGGGAAGAAGGAGGGTGTAGGAAATGGAGGAGGGGGGTGGAGGAAGGGCTGGGGAAAGGCTTGGTGCTCTCAGGTGGTGAAGAGTCTTTTTTCTAGTTGCTAACTTAATTTTGAGAGTCTCAGTCCTCATTGAGAGGGAAGACGACAGTATGACATCCTTGAGTGTGTCACTAGTGGTCCTGTGGCTTCAGTTAAACTGTAAGTGCCGGAATGTTTTCAGGAGCCAGGTGTGTGATATGTAAAGTTGTTGCCTCTTCCAGTCTAATAGTAGAAACATAAATACTTTTAATCTCATGTTAGGGGTGGGAAGTACATGGAAAAGGCATTCTGAAGTGTTGGCATCTATGTGCATCCAGGCCTGTTTGTCTGATCTTTGTCTTTCTCCACAGGGGTGAGCTGCCAGCAGAAGGTGCAACAGAACCCAGATTCCCTCAGTGTACCAGAAGGCGCCATCGCCTCCCTCAATTGCACTTTCAGTGATTCTAGTTCTCAGTCCTTCTTGTGGTACAGACAGCATCCCGGGCAAGGCCCCAAGCTACTAATGTCCATCTTCTCTAATGGTGACAAGGAAGAAGGCAGATTCACAGTTCACCTCAATAGAGCCAGTCTTCATGTTTCCTTGCACATCAGAGACTCCCAGCCCAGTGACTCAGCTGTCTACATCTGTGTAGTGAGCACACAGTGCTCTCCAGGCACCTGCAGCCTGCACCCAAACTTACTGTGCTCCTTCAAGGCATGATATAGGGCACAGAGCACACAGTGGAGAAATTATGTTTCTATTCCATATGCAGTGGAAGTAAAAAACAAGAGTAGAGAGGTCTTGAGTCATTGGAATAATATTTTAACATTTTGAAATTAAGTATTCCTGAAGGGAAATGCAAACTATTGGCCTGGTTGAAATATTTTCCACTTCTCTCTTCTCACATACTGATGGTTATGTTATGCACTCACTCTTAGTGTGTGTATGTTGCTGAGTTGGAAGACCAGAAAATGGCCCTGCGACTCCCTACATGCCACGGCATAATGTCCACAACAGCACAGCTTGCTCCTTGATTTTTATAATCTTTTATTTTATTTATTTATTTATTTATTTATTTATTTATTTATTTTTGGTTTTTCGAGACAAGGTTTCTCTGTGTAGCCTTGGCTGTCCTGGACCCGCTTTGTAGACCAGGCTGGCCTCGAACTCACAGCGATCCACCTGCCTCTGCCTCCCGAGTGCTGGGATTATAGGCGTGCGCCACCACGCCTGGCTATAATCTTTTAATAAAAACATTTTTTTTCTAATTTTCGAAAACTAGCTTACAAATTAGTAGGTTTCTCTAAGGCATTTTCTTAAGTATGTACTTTTGTTTGACCCCTCACCAAGCCCATCCCTTCGTCTACCTCCCAGTTCCCCATCCCCACATAAACCTTCCTGCTCACTGGATTCCTGCATGTACTTTTGTATCATGTGATCTGTTACCTCTCACTTATCTTCCTTAATGCTTCTTTCCCCCTATTGTTGATAGTTGCCTAGTTTTGTGGCACCTACACAGACTCACATTCAAATGAATACATACAAATAAAAATTAGAAGCTAATATTTGTATGTACTTTTCTCTCTGAGTTTAGATAAGTCACTTATAGTATTTTCTAATTGTGTCCAATTAAGGCAAATTCTATCATTTCAATTTTTATTGATGAATTATATTCATCTATGTATCTATGCATCTAAATGTCTATTGTCTGTCTGTCTGTCTATCTATCTATCTATCTATCTATCTATCTATCTATCTATCTATCATCATATATGTATGTATGTATGTATGTACCTATCTATAATCTACGAATATACATCTCCACTAAATTCTCCTTTACATTTTTTTGTTGATGAACATCTAAGCTACCTTCATTCCCTCACAATTTTGAATACAGCAGCAACAGACAAGGCTGAGCTATTATCTTTGTAGTAGAATATAGAGTCATTTAGATCTATAATCAGGGATCATATAGCTTGACCACACAACACCTCCTCTTTTATGCTCAAGGAACCCTTACACACTGAGTACATGGGTGTTACACAATTTCATCTTTCCATCGGTGGTGAATGAAGTCCCCCTGTTTCCCAATATACTCACCAATATTTGTTGTCACTTGATTTCTCTATGGTAGCTGTTCTTTGAGATTAATTTAACTTCCATTTCAATGATGACAAAAAATACCCAGTGCTTCATTTTTTGGCCATATGTCTTTGTATTTAAAAAACTCTCTATTATGTTCCAAAGCGCTCATTTTTGATTGATTGTTTTTAGTGTGTGTGTGTGTGTGTGTGTGTGTGTGTGTGTGTGTGTGTTCTTTCATCCTCTGTCAGATGAACAGAGGCAAGATTTTCTCTCATTTGTAGTTTGTCTCTTTTCACAGTTACCTGTTTCATTTGCTGATTTCCTGTATTCATTTTCATTCATTTATTTATTTTTGAGACAGGAATTTCTTCTGGAGCCTATGCTGGTTTAAAAGTCTTGATTGTCCTATTTCACTTTCCCAACATATGGGGTTATAGGAGTGTGCTACAACAAGTATCTCCGTTTATTACTTTTAAAGTTGAAATGCTGAAAACGTCCCCTCACCTGGCATATACATGCTGGTGTCATTGGTTTATTTTACCAGTGATTTGCCACCAGTTTATTCAGTAGTTCTGTTTTTTTAAAATTATGCATTGATATATGAAAATATTATCATACGGTAACAGAGCTCTCTTAGAGTTAGTAATCTTCTTCCTCTTCTCCTCCTTCTCCTCCTTCTTGTTTTAAGTCTCTTAAGACACTGTGTGTATAGTCTATGGGTTCAGAAATACTGTATAGGAGGGATTGGATATTTTCTGTAGATGTGCTCACAGACATACTTATGAAACGGATGCAACATAATCAGATTTTTCTATACATTCTCAATGTTGAGAAGTGGGCACTCTGCTCAAATATTTCCAAGCCTCTGAAGAATATTTAAAACTGTGCTCATCTTTTTAATTGTATAATTTCTGGCTTTATTGCATTTTGGTAAAAATCCAGGATAAGGTTCCAATTTGAATATTGATTCTGTTTATGAAGGGTTTGTGGTGGATTGAATGAGAATGTTCCTCATATTCTCATGAGTTGAACCCTTGGTCCCCAGGTGGTGGCACTTTTGAGGGGATGCACGGGAGGTGTGGCCTTGCTGGAGGAAGTTAGTCACTGTGGCTGTGCTTTGAGAGCTACAGCCTTACCCTCTTTCCAGTTCATTCTCTGCTTCATGCTGTTGGTTGAAGATGTGATCTCTCAGCTTTCTGTTCCAGCTGCTATGCCTGCTGCTTGCTGTTATAACTTCCTGCCACTAAGATGAACTTTCTGGAACTGCAAGCCAAAATAAAGTTTTCCATAAGTTTCTTTTGGCCTCAGTATTCAGTAACAGAAAAGTAACTGATTTAGGGGCCATTTGCAATGGGATTTAGCATGGAAAAAGTATTTCAATATTAGTTTCAAGATTAAAATAAATAGTACATTGCCTTAGACTGTGTTTCTCAGGGGGAGCAGGCGAACTTGGAATTCTTTTGTCTGTGAACAATTGAGGAAAACTGTCTGAGATGAAGGAAGCAGCTCTAGGAAGTGATACAGCTGTTGCCTTGAGTCAGCTTGATCATCCAAGGATCTCCAGTGCATGAACCACACCCCAGAAATTTTAAAGGAATTATTGAATACACCTGTGGAGTTTTTATTAGTTAAGGATGCTCAACTTCTGGAAAGCACAGACAAATTATTCAACAATAAAAACATTATCTCAGAAACCAGGAAGCTTTTCAGATGAGGAAAGGATGAAGAACAAAATGGAAATCACCAAAATAAAATAAAATGGCATAGTAACGCCAAGTGTGAATGGTCTTAGCTCACCTATTAAAGGACTCGATTTTTCATGTTAAAACCAAATACTCAGCAGTTTGCTATCTGCATGAAACTTACCTTACTGACAGGTATACAAACACTGAAAAGGATAGGGTAGAAAACGTTTTTCTAGGAAGTTGGAACTCAAGGGAAAGCAGAAGCAGCTGTGTTTATACCTGACAAAGCAAATTTCAAGCCACAGCCAGTCAGAAGGCACAAAGGCATGTGGACAAAGGGAGCAGTCCAGAAAGAACCTAGAGCAATTGTAAATGCATGCCAGTTTTCAGTGCAACCAATTTTGTGAAACAAACTATACTGGCCCACATGTAATAATGAGTGTAATAGTGGGTGACTTCAGTCTTATTCCACATAATCATCCACACAAAAGTCAGCCATGAAGCCTTAGAAGTGAACTTCACATAGACCAGAGGTCTTAAGAGACACTGTGGAATGTTTCATTAGATGGCCAATGAGCACAGATTCTTCTTTGCATCCCATTTAACTTTCTCCTAAAGAGAACTTTAACAAAAGGAAAAATTAAAATAATATCTTATATCTTATCATGCATGAAATATTTAGAGCACATTAGCAAAGTTAGGAACACAGCATACCTCCACCTCCACAATTTAAGTATCAGATAGCATATTTATTCTTTTTTTCAATTTTAGCATTTTAATTTGCTTTCTCTGTTGATACAAAATATTAAACACTCTTTTATTTGATTATTTAGCATTCATGTATCTTATTTATTTAATTTATTTATTTATTTATTCTTGTTACATATCAATGGTTATCCAATCCCTTGTATCCTCCCATTCTCCCCTCCCTCCCATTTCCCCTTATTCCCCTCCCCTATGATTGTTCCTGAGGGAGATTACCTCCCCCAGTATATACTCATAGGGTATCAAGTCTCTTCCCCGTAACCTGTTGTCCTTCCTCTGAGTGCCACCAGGTTTCTCCCTCCAGGGGACATGGTCAAATGTGAGGCACCAGAGTACATGAGAAAGTCATATCCCACTCTCCACTCAAGTGTGGAGACTGTTCTGATCATTGGCTAGATCTAGGGAGAGGTATAAAGTTTACCATTTGTATTGTCCTTGGCTGGTGCCTTAGTTTGAGTGGGACCCCTGGGAACAAATCTGCCTATCATAATATTCTACTTGTAGGTTTGTAGGACACATTGGATCCTTCTACTTTGCTTTTCTCCCATGCTTCACTCATCTAGAGTCTCAAAAGCATGTCCTCCCCCCTGTCCCAGTTTCCTGGTAAGTGAAGGCATTCGTGGGACATGCCCCTTGGGCTAGTATGCAGATATATGTGCGTATATACCATTTGACAATTTCTGCTTCAGGGTTAACTCACTCATTATGATCATTTTTATCTCAATCCATTTATCCACAAGTTTTGGGAATTCCTTGTTTTTAATAGCTGAGTAGTATTCCATAGTGTATATGTACCACAGTTTCTTTATCCATTCTTCTACTGAGGGACATTTAGGCTGTTTCCATGATCTGGCTATTATGAATAAGGCTGCTATGAACATGGTTGAGCAAATTTTCTTGTTGTGTGCTGGAGCATCTTCTGGGTACATTCCAAGGAGTGGAATAGCTGGGTCTTGAGGAAGCCCTATTCCCAGTTTTCTGAGATAGCACCAGATAGATTTCCAAAGTGGCTGTACGAGGTTGCATTCCCACCAGCCATGAAGGAGCGTTCCTCTTTGTCCACATCTTTGCCAGCATGTGGTGTCACTTGAGTTTTTGATCTTAGCCATTCTGATGGGTGTAAGATGGAATCTCAGAGTTGTTTAGATTTACATTTCCCTGATGACTAAGGAGGTTGAGCATTTCTTTAAGTGTTTCTCAGCCTTTAATATTCCTCTGTTGAGAATTCTCTGTTTAGTTCCAAGCCCCATTTCTGAATTGGGATATTTGGATTTGTGGTGTTTAATTTCTTGAGTTCTTTATGCATTTTGGATATTAGACTTTTGTCAGATGTAGGGTTGGTGAAGATATTTTCCCAGTATGTAGGCTGTCGCTTTGTACTGTTGACAGTGTCTCCAGCCGTACAGAAGCTTCTCATCCTCCTGAGGTCTCATTTATTAATATTTGACATTAAGGCCTGGGCTGTTGGTGTTCTGTTCAGGAAGTTGTCTCCTGTGCCAATATGTTCCAGCCTCTTCCCCACTTTTTCTTATAACAGAATGAGTGGCTCTGGTTTTATGTTGAGATCTTTAATCCACTTGGATTTGAGTTTTGTGCAAGGTGACAAATATGGGTCCAGTTGCTTTTTTTACACATAGACCTCCAGTTAGAACAGCACCATTTGTTGAAGATGCTATCCTTTTTCCATTGAATGGATTTGGCTTCTTTGTCAAAAATCTAGTGACCATATGTGTGTGGATTCATATCTGGGTCCTTGATTCAATTCCACTGATCAACCAGCCTGTTGCTGTAACAGTACCATCGTGTTTTCATTATTATTGCTTTATAGTACAGTTTGAGAACCAGCATGGAGAATCCTCCAGAGTACCTTTTATTGTACAAGATTGTTTTAGCTATTCTGGGTTTTTTGTTTTTCCATATTAAGTTCAGAATTGAACTTTCAATGTCTTTAAAAAATTGTGTAGGTATTTTGATAGGGATTGCATTGAATCTGTAGATTGCTTTTGGTAGAATGGCCATTTTTACTATGTTATTTCTCCCAATCCATGAGCAAGGAAGATCATTTCATCTTCTCATGTCATATTCAATCACTTTCTTCAGAGTTTTGAAATTTTTTTCAAACTAGTCTGTCACTTGCTTATTTAGAGTAACTCCTAAATATTTTATATTGCTCGTGGCTAATGTGAAGGGTGTAGCTTTATTAATTTCTTCCTCTGCATGCTTGTCATTTGTGTATAGGAAAGCTACAGACTTCTTTAAGTTAATTTGTATCCAGCCAAATTGCTGAAAGTATTTATCAGCTGTAGGAGTTCTCTGGTGGAATTTTGAGGGTCCCTTATGTACACTATCATATCATCTGCAAATAGGGATAATTTGACTTCCTCCTTTCCCATTTGGATACCCTTGATCTCCTTTTGTTGTCTTATTGCTCTGGCTAGAACTTCGAGCACTATATTGAAGAGATATGGAGAGAGTGGGCAGCCATGCCTTGTTCCCGATTTTAGAGGAATTTCCTTGAGTATCTCACCATTTACTTTGATTTTGGCTATTGGCTTGCTGTATATAGCCTTTATTATGTTGAGGAAAGTGCCTTGTATCCCAGATCTTTCTAAAACTTTAAACATGAATGGGTGTTTGATTTTATCAAATGCTTTCTCTGCATCTATAGAGATGATCATGTGGTTTTTATATTTTCAGTTTGTTTATATGGTGGATTACATTGATGGATTTCCATATATTAAACCATCCCTGCATGCCTGGAAGGAAGCCTACTTGGTCAGAATGTTATTTTGATGTGTTCTTGTATTCGTTTTGCAAGAATTTTATTTAGTATTTTTGCATCGATGTTCATAAGAGAAATCGGTCTGAAATTCTCTTTCTTTGTTGAGTCTTTGTGAGGTTTAGGTATCAATGTGACTATGGCCTCATAGAATTAATTTGGTAATATTCCATCCATTTCTATCTATGTTTTGGAGTAGCTTGAAGAGTATCGGTATTAGCTAGCCCTTGAAGTTCTGGTAGAATTCTGCACTGAAAATATCTGGCCCTGCGTTTTTTTTGGTTGGGAGACTATCAATGATTGCTTCTATTTCTGTAGGGGAAATGGGACTATTTAGCTTGTTTATCTGTTCTTCACTCAACTTTGACAAGTGAAGTTGATCAAGAAAATCGTCCATTTCCCTTAGATTTTCAAATTTTGTGGCATATATGCCTTCAAAGTAGGATCTTATGATTCTTTGTATTTCTTCAGTGTCTGTTGTTATGTCTCCCTTTTCATTTCTGATTTTTTTGATTTCAATACTGACTCTCTGCCTTTTATTCAGTTTGGCTAATGGTCTGTCTATCTTGTTGATTTTCTCAAAGAACCAGTTCTTGGTTTTGTTGATTCTTTCGACTGTTTTTTTAGTTTCTAATTGTTAATTTCAGCCCTGAGTTTGATTATTTCCAGACGTCTACTCCTTTTGGCTGTTTCTGCTTTTTTTTCCCTAGGGCTTCCAGTTGTGTTGTTAAGATGTTTATGTGCGATATTTCCAATTTCTTTTTAAAGGCACTTATTGCTATGAATTTTCCTCTTAGCACTGCTTTCAATGTGTTCCACAGATTTGGGTATGTTGTTCCCTCATTTTCATTGAATTCAGAAACTCCTTGATTTCTTTCTTTATTTCTTCCCTGACCCAGGTATCATTTATTAGAGAGTTTTTCAGTTTCCACATATGTGTAGGCTTTTTGTTATTTCTGTTGTTGTTGAATTGCAGCCTAAGAGCATGGTGATCTGATAGGATACAAGATATTATTTCAATCCTCTTGTATCTGTTGAGGCTTGCTTTGTGACGTATGATTTGATCAATTTAGGAGTAGGTTCTATGGGGTGCAGAGAAGAAGGTATATTCCCTCTTCTTTGGGTGAAAGGTTCTATAGATATCTGTTAGATCCATTTGACTCATGGCATTTGTTAATGATGCTATTTCTAGGCTTAGTTTTTATTTCAATGACTTATCCTTCAGTGAGAATGGGGTGTTGAAGTCTCCCACTATTATTGTGTGGGGATCGATGTGTGGTTTAAGCTTTTTTAGTAGATCTTTTACAAATGTTGTTGCCCTTGTATTGGGAGCAGAGATGTTCAGAATTGTGATGTCTTCTTGGTTGACTTTACCTTTGAAGAGTATGAAGTGTCCCTTTGCATCCTTATTGAGTAATTTTGGTTGAAAGTCTATTTTGTTCGATATTAAAATAGGTACGCCTGCTTCCTTCTTGTAGCCGTTTGGTTGGAATAATTTTTCCAACCTTTTACCTTGAAGTATTGGCTATGGTTATGGGTGACATGTGATTCTTGAATGCAGAAGAACGTTGGATTTTGTTTTTGCACCCATTCAGTTAGTCTGTTTCTTTTTATTGGAGAATTGAAACCATTGATGTTGAGAGATATTAACGACCAGTTCCCTGATGTACATTTCTAAGGTTGTCACCATACTTGGTCCAATCTCCTGCCTCACTGATATGACATTTGTCTACAAGAATGTCGTATGTCCTTTCCACTGGGAAATCTTATATGGTTGAAGCCAGTTCAGTCCTCTTTTATGAGAATCTTCTCTGACTGGAGTGAGAATCAGGGATCACACCCTTCCCCTCATCATCTTGTTTAGACACACAGATGTCTTTTGTGGCCTCACAAGCTGTGGTCTGGGAGGTCAGTGTTTCACTTAAATCTGGAAACCCAACTTTGCAATGTGTTTTGTTAGAGTGCAAGCTTTGGGGCTGAAGGAAACTAAGGAGAAGATAGGTCCTAGTACTACAAGTTTATTTTGTCTAACTTAAGTGTGTCCTCGCTTATACCCCTTCTAACAAGACATTTGTAACTTATTTTGGATCTTACAGGTACCCAGTGTTAGGAAACTTTAGAAATGTTCAAAAAGATTTTGAACTTTTAACGTCTTTGAAATTTTTTAAAAACTGGCAATTTAAAAGTTATGTTTTGTTTTACATTGTCATACAAAATTGAGATCCTGGGATCAACAAGAAAGGAAAGATTATAGCTTAATAACGCTGTTTCA
>CAJRSG010012595.1:69272-92926 GCA_907169655.1 Acomys percivali
GAAATCTTATTCAGCTCTAAAGAGTAATGAAATTGGGGTTAGAGATCACTTGGCAGTTAAGAACACTTTCTCCTTTTGCATATGACTTGACATTATGTTCTCAGCATACACATGTCAGCTCAAACATATTTGTAATGCCACCTCTAGAGGATGTAAGCCTTCCTCTGGCCTCCATGGGCACAGAACATATGTGAGCCACATACATACATGCAGGTAAACATCTATGCACACTCAATGTATAGTTTCTAAAAAGTAAAATTAAATCATTAAATTTGCAGGAACCTGGATCAAACTGGAAAAATTATACTGAGTGGCATAACCAAGACAGAAAAAATGTAGCACCCACCTCAGCTCATATGTCGATCCTAGTGTTAACTGTTTAGATTTGTGAATTTGTTCTGAAATATGTATGGAAGCTAGGAAATAAGAAAGTATCCATTAGAAAATAAAGAAAGAACTTAAGGGTGTGTATAGTATAGCACAGTTGGTATGAAAAGGGAAAGGAAAGAAGGGGGACCCTTAAGTGAGAATAGAAATAGGAGGGGAGGGCACAGAAGTATGTGACATGAGTATGTTTAAGAACACAGGAGACCTAGTATTTTATGAGCTTCATATATGCAGTTTATATCTATAGTTGACAAAACTACAAAGTTTATCAACTAAAAATCCCAGCCCCAGGTGTGGCCTACCTCCCTTCAATTTGTTGATCAGGGGAATCCCAGAGATCTTCCTAAATAATAAGAGCTATTGTAATTTCTTCTGGTCAGCTGCCACAACTTGTTGGCAATGCCTTACTGCCTATCACACCCTTAGGTGACAGGACATGGAAAAATCAATCTGACAATGACCTGGAGGCTTCCTCCTTGCTGGTTAGATTTAAGCGTCCTGAAATGTCTTTGAAAGTTGCCAGTGGACAAAAGTTGTCAATATCATTAACCTCTTGTCAACCTTGAAATCTATAATAATCACCAGCCTGGCAAGATGTGCCCATTGGTTGAATTTCTACATCAGTGTAATGGGGTAACCAGCAGCATCTCTGACACCTCCAAACTAGGTGTCTCATACCTTGTATTGAAAAACTTTGTGGGTGTGAAGGTCATACACATCAGGGGAGACTCTAACTACTTCTATTTTGCTAAGTATGTATAGCATCCAAGCACTTTCTAAATACTTATCCTTATACCTACAGATTATTGATCAGAGAAGCTTCTTGCTATAAGGGACAACAGTTAACACAGAGACTCATAGCCTGTCAAAGAACAAAAATAAATGTCTGTGGCATGATCAGCACCAAACCCTGAATAGAGTGATCAAAAATTGAAAGAGTCAGAAGCCAGAGAAGACTACTATGAGTCTTCTGGATATGACAGATAGTAGGTTTGGTTACCTACAACGGGTGAAGCCAATCAACATTCCAGAATTGGTGAAAGTGCTACCGATCTGACCCCATTAGAATCTGGGAGATAGAGACTGTTGATAAGTGCAGGGAGAGACAGAGTCAGTTTTCTCCAGGAACGTGTATTCTGTTGATGGTCCTACACTCCTGTGTATAAGGGCAGCTATAATGGAAGCCAGAGTAATATAGAGAACAAAATAAAAAGAAGAGGATATGAATACAGAAAAGCATCATGAAGTGGGATCTGGGAGAATTTGATGCAGGGAGTAGGGTATAGGTATGACCTAAATATACTATGAATGTATGAAAGAACAGATAAAATAAAATTTTAGAAGATGAATGTACACTTATAAACCAGAAAATGTCAACAAATGTTTCTGTATTTTGTAAAGTTATTTTTTTCTTAAATAAATGGCTATTCAGACTGGGGGAGCCCATCACTCAAGGATCATCTCTACTTGGGCAACTGTGGTCATCTGGCTGAAGTGGACTGGCATTTTGATGGTTATAAACTCAACATATTCAAGAACCACCTGGAAGTATGCTGGAAGGCCAGCATACTAATTTTAAGTGTTATTTTTTATTGTCAAATGTTTTCCAAGGCTCTGGTGACTGTCTACGGGTGCTGCCACCATGCCTCCTCTGGTTTGCAATTGTACTAAGAAATAGCTGTTATACATTTTTCAAGCACAGAGTACCACTAACTACAGCAATTTCATTCTTGATATCCTCCCTCCCCAGCATTCTATTCCGTATGTAGTTGCTAGTGTGACATGGAAGAGTCTCATGAGACAGTATTTATTGAATGCTGAATTCTTGGCTTTTGGATAGTAAGGGCTCCAATAGAATGCTGAGTTTAATCTGCCAGCATGTGCAAAGATGTGAAGCATGTTGCAATGCAAAGAAAGAACACAAATTTGCTGTGCTTTGTTCTCTGAATACTCAAATAAGATTTCAGTTTAGATGAGGCTCTGATACATTGTCAGTTAGGTTACAATAGAGACATGAAGAAAGCTCAGGAGGAGATCTATGAATTGATAAGTATCAGAGACCGAGGCTTTTCAATAGAAGGAGAGGAACAATAGGATTTAGACAGTTTAATAAGTGTGCACAGTGTTATTTAGAGACTATGCAGTGAAGTCAGCTGCAATTCCTAGGCACCAGCTTAAGAAAGTGCCATTTTGACCTGGTTATAAGGGACAGTTAGAGCAACATAGGCAGATTAGAAAGCAAACATGTCTCCCTGCGATGGGAATCCTTGTTTTCAGAAAACATCAGCAAGAGAAAATTGCAGGAAGCATGAGAAGGGTTGGTACTTACCTAATTATGAACAGTAGGGGACACAGAAGAATCCAGGGGTCCTATAACACCCTCATCCCAGACTCATTTAGTGGACTCCTAGCCTTAATATCTGTCCCTCTCATCCCTATGGGATAAAGGATTTTTTCACAGCTTGGTCTTCTGTCTTCCCAGGATGCTCAATTCTTTGTAAATCTTAGTGACAAAGTTGATCCCCTTGATGAGTGCCAGCACTCCTATTCCATTTCTTAGAGACTTTCATCTGATCTGAGAACAGCTCTGCTCAAGGCCATACATGTGACTAAAAAGAGTAAAGAAGACTCAGAAGAGGTTTTCATCACCAGCCCTCTGAGGTCCCTTCCAGGTGACAGGTCCCATCCCCTGACCTTAACTACCATCATGGGAATGCCCACACAGCCCCTACATCTGCTGAGAGTAAAGGATTGGGCTTGCATGGAGCAGTGCACTTTGATCTCAAATGGACAGACAGAATTTCTCCCTGGAGAGCAAGGACAGAGGCTTATGCTGCCACTCCTAAGCCAAGAGACACTGTGAACTAGACCCTAGAAACTGAGCAGGTAGAGTGGGAATGGCCAGATTCCACATTTCATATGCCTGATAAAGATCCTTGGGTCCACTTGATGGGCTTCCTCAACTCATGCCTGGATCATGGGCCCTTAAACTATGAATACATATGTGTAAGAACCTGGGGGTGGAGTCTCTGAAGAAAAGGAAGACTTGCTTTCTCTTAAGCTGTTCTGTCACATAGGCAAACCTGAAGAAGTCTTTAAGTTCTTCAAAGTAGGAGGAAAGGATACTCAGCTTTGAGTTGGAAGTGATAAGTACCAGGAATTCAAATGGAGCCAGCTATGAGTGAACGAGGAAGGAGTTCCTGCCATGACTTCTCTCAAAAACGGTCTTAGTCTGCAAGTTCTTGTCCTGTGAGATGCTTCTGTTTCTGGTGTTTTATTACTGCAACAGAAAAGCAAACAGCGCAATCAGTATGCCTTGGTGAGAGGCTGGAGATAAGGATTTCACTGGGTCTTAATGCCCATCTTTTCTACCTGGCATCCCCAATCTGGGAGAAATAGAATGTTGTTTCTCTTCCTACTGCCTCTTTTTATTGCTGCTCCACACCTTGGCACCTACACTTTACTTTTCACTTTCCAATTGCTGTTACATAAACAGCCTGAGGAAAAAGAATATTTCATATTCTATAAATTATATCAAGATTATATATAACATATAATTGTTACATATACATACATAATATTTGTGGATGATGGATCTTACACAGGCCAGATAAAATTAGGAATTTATTATTATCACTGAGTATTAAAGTTACATCAGTAAGAGCAAATAATCTGTAGACATTCCCACTCTTCATGGTTGTTAATGAGGGCAAGAGGATACATGTACTCATGCCCACATTGGTAAATAAATGACTAAATCTCTAGAGGAAGCTCGGGAGACAGAGACAAGAAGATCTGGGAGACTTTCTAATCTGTATTCCTTTGTCTTATAGATGGGTACTCAGCAGCAAAATCTCCCTCCCTCGGCTGGGTTCTTAGTCATAGATATCCAGACTATTTATAACTGACTTTTTGCATATTTAATAACCATACTTTAAGGCTATACTAATGTAGTCAGATGGACTAAACTGGAAAATATTTTCTCCCTTCCCCTCTAAGATCAACTCAGTCCCAGAGGATGTGGTACAACTCTAGAAATGTTCTCTGAATGGAGTTGGAGAGAATGCTGAGTGATTAAGGACACTGGACTTTTCAAGAGAACCTAGGTTCAATTTTCAGCACCCACCATGGTGGTTAACAACTGTCTATAACTTCAATTTCATGGAACAGGCAATCTCTTCTTGCTTCTGTAAGCATACATGTGTTGCACAGACGTATTTGCAGGCAAAATACTCATACATCTAAGTTAAACTAAACTATAAACTAAAATTAACAACTAAAACATAAACTAAATTCAACTGTTCCGTGTCTGGGAAATCACCTGTTCTATTGTTCAAGAAACCTTGGAAACTTCATACAGTAATCTGTAAGTAGTTTTCAGTTTACAAAGAGACTGGTCAACAAAGTAAAACACATTCAAAGCAAAACCATGGTCAAGCAAGGCCTAAACATTTCCTCACACAGATAGAAGAACTGGCCCCTCACAAGCCCAAGCAGTCCCCAAGGACCAGATGTTCAACTGGCTTGGAAAGTCAAAAAAAGGGTGATTGATTTTGGTAGCTGAGTGGTCTTAAACACCACAAGGAAAATTTTAACAATTCTTTTTTTCAACCATTCTTTAGCAATCTAGGACTGCTTCTTGGTAAGAAAATGCTGCCCAGATATAGGACACCTTGGCTTTGACTCAATTCAGCACTACAGTGCCTATCTGAAACCAAGAGAGATAGGCTCACCATTGTTTTAACTAAAATTCAAAATAATTTTTAAATTTCTTCTCTCTTTTTCCATCTAGAATCATCTGGGAGTGATCTTACACTGTCATTCTACTCATGATAGCTACCAAACTATTAAACCAGCCCTTGGAGCAAGAATTACCTTCTCCAGAGACTAAAAGGTATACCACTTGTAAAGATAAATATGTAATTGGACTGTCCTACCTCAAGTATTTATTGATAGCACACATTGATTTGGATTCTCTTAGGCCCAAAACATTATGGACTGGTCATGTCTTCATACATCCTTGCTTCAATTTGTCCTGTAGTTCTGTGGGACACCTGAAAAGAGACTCCCTCCTCAACTCAACTTTATAGCCATGATATATAGAGAGATATAAGATCTCTAGAGAGTGTCAGGAGCCAAGGGATGCCCATCTTTATCCCTTGATTGATTACTTGGCTGCCTAAGAGGAAGTAACTTCAAGCACACATTGACATTGTTTTTTCAGGACATGGTGAGCATTCCTCACCATAAAGAAGCCAAGAAAGCACGGACAGGGAAGAAAGAAAACTGCTGAGGTTCAAAGATAGACTTGACGGTTCCTTGACTCTTTGAAAGCAGAGAAGTGGCTATGCTTTGATTATATAAGCATATAGTATAAAAAGTGCATGGAAAACGTAAATTTGCTTCAGTCCTCGCTGGAGTCCTTGTACCCCTTTTCTCCTGTTGTCTCTCTTTTAATCCTCACTCTCTCCTTCGTAGCACTCGGTGACTGTCTGAGCAGGCTTGGTCAAGAAAGAAAAGGCCTAATTATACATATTTTGAGTCACAAATTTGGAGGTGATACTTGAGGGTGAAATGTACAACCTGAGATCTAACTAGACCCAGTCAAGAAACCGGGGCTGCTCTTCAATATGTGTGACCATAGAACCCCAGACTAATCCGTCGGGGCCCATCCTTTAGAAGTCCACTTTTGGGAGATGCCTCCTCTTCTCATTAAGCAGCTAGAGAGGGCATGTCCCATCCCTGACAGCAGTTGATGCTGCTCTCTGAGGGTACAGACTTGAGGAAAAGTTAGAGCAATACAGATAGATGGGAAAGCAAAAGCTAGCTCCTTGAGATGGCAATTTCTTATCTATAGAAGACAATTTGAATGAACTGAAGAAAAGGATGGGTGTGTGTGTATCTAAATAAGACCAATAGAGAAAAGGAGAAAACACATAGGCCCAATAAAACTCCCAAGCCAAAGTCCAAATAGCTGACTAGCCTTAGGAACCCTCTAATTTCAGTGGATAAAGCTGCTATTTTGTTTTCTCCATATCTTTATCATCTGTCTTTCTAGGATGTTCTATTCTTTTAAAAAAGATGTATTTATTTATTATTATGTATAGAGTGCTTTGCCTGCATGTACACTTGCAGGTCAGAAGAAGGCATCAGATCATATTACAAATGGTTGTGATTCACCATGTGGTTGCCGGGAATTGAATTCAGAACCTCTGGAAGAGCATTCAGTGTCCCTAATCTCTGAGCCATTTTGTGCCTGTCCTGGGACAGAGCACTGTGCTCCTCTAAATAGCCACCAGTATCTCTGCTACAGATATATGTTATTGGTGGAGGGAGAATTCCAAGCACTTCCATTATCGCTTGCTAAAGAGATGACTGAACTAATAAAATCTATGCTGAAGCGCCAATCTCTCCCCTAACCTCCTATAATGGCTATCATAAAGAAATCAACATCTATGGAAACAAATATTATTGTGGACATGAGGAGAAACAAACTTATGTATAACTAGTCAGAATAAAATCTGTGGAGGCATTATTGAATTTAGTGTGATTTTTCCTTTAATAAAAATCCCCTAAAAACATAAATGCCTTAATACTCAGCTTTACTATATATGTGCCTGAAGGAATCAAATTGAGTGCACAATGAGGATATGTGCAGATCCATGCTTATTTTGGGACTATTCCAATTGCCCAAATTATGACAATAGCTCCGACATCCACCAGTGAATGAAAGAGAAAGAAATGGGGAGAGACTGTAAGTGACATATCTTATTTATATGTGTTTCAAAGTATAACAATACTACTAATAAAAATGGGACTGGAGAGGTGGCTTGTCTTATCTCACCAGTATGAAGAACTCTGTCCAGACACCCAGAACACACATAATATCAAGGACCACACCCGGGCATGTCGCCCTGGCACTGGTAAGGTTGTATACAGTACAGTCTCTGGAGTTCATGACATGGCAGCCTGTGATGATGAGCTCAAGGGTCAGTGAGAGACTCAGAGGCAATTATTCATGTGGTCATTTGTGTCTGGTTGAGAGAAAGAGAGGGTGCATCAGAAGAAAGGGGCTTATTGATATAGCACGGAAATCTAGGGCAAATTTTCTAGTTGAACAGAGGGGGGTTTTGATTTTGTTATGTTTTGTTTTGTTTCGGGGTGGGTGAGGTTCGAGACAGGGTTTCTCTGGGTATCCTTGGCTGTCCTGGACTCACTTTGTAGACCAGGCTGGCCTTAAACTCACATCAATCTGCCTGCCTCTGCCTGCCGAGTGCTGGGATTCAAAGAGGTTTTTTTTAGTGCATCTTAAATAATAAAATAAAGTGGACAGTGATCAAACACAATGCCTGATGTTGACCGCTATCCAATACATTTGCACATACACCCACACAAATGTGTTCACACACCAGACACACATGTGAAAAAAATATATAACATGTAGAAAAATAAATGAATTAATAAGCAAGCAAATACATAAATAAAATATAGTTAGGTTGTGAGCTGAAACCATATATGTTAAGACATATTTAAAGCTATTTTATGTTACACAGTTTGGTTGTTTATTTTGTTGTTTTTGTTTTTTAAGACAGAGTTTCTCCGTGTAGCCTTGGCTGTCCTGGACTCATTTTGTAGACCAGGCTGGCCTCAAACTCACAAAGATACACTGGCCTCTGCTTCCCAAGTGCTAGGATAAAAGGCATGTGCCACCATGCCCGGAAGTTTGTTTTAATTATAGAAATTTCCTTATAAAATGAGCAAAGAAGACCAAGATTGTTTTAGTTATAGAAAATTTCTTTTAAAATGAGCAGAAAGGAGAGAGGACGCAGGTGGGGTGAACTGGGTAACAAAACTTAAATATGAGGGGCAGCTCTGGGACAATCCTGAAACCTAGACGATGGAAACTCTGGAAATCTATGAGGGTGACTATAGGTAAGACTCCTAGCAACAGGGGATACAAAACCTGAAGTGGCCACCTCCTGTAACCAGGCAACACCCAATGGAGGGTTGGGGACAACAACTCACCCTCAAAAATTTTGACCCAAAATTTGTCCTGCCTATATGATCCTCAGGGATAATGATGGAGCAGAAATTGAGCGAATAGCCAACAAATGAACTGGCCCAATTTGAGATCCATCTCATGGGAGATCTCTAATCCCTGACACTATTACTGATACTCTGTCATATTTGTGGATGAAGTCTACCATAACTGTCCTCTGAGAGGCCTCACTCATTAGCTTATGGAAACAGATGCAGAGACCCCAGCCAAACATTAGGTGGATCTCAGGGAATCTTGTAAAAAAGGGAAGTGAATTGAAGGATCCAGAGAGGTCAAGGACACCACAACAAAACCTACAGAATCAACTAACCTGGGCACATAGGGTCTTACAGAATATGAATTACTAACCAAAGAACATGTATGAGGTGGACCTAGCTCCCCTATACATATGTAACAGATGTGCAGGTTGGTTCTCATGGCTCCTGTAACAATTGAGGAGGGGCTGTCTCTGACTACATTGCCTGTGCTGCCTTATCTAGCCTCAACAGGAGAAGATGTGCCTAGTTCTACCTCAAATTGATATGCCAAGGCAGGCTGTTATCCATGAGAGGCCTCTCCTTCCCTGTGTAGGAAAAAAGAGGGAATGGAGAGAGGACAGACTGTAAAATTAATTAGTTAACCAATGAAATGAAAAAAATAATGAGGGAATAATTTAGGATTGTATGATCTGACACAGAGAAAAGAACATAAACCATTATTTGATTGTAAGAGCTTTAGAAATATTACAGAAAAGTAACTGCCGTAATACTTTTTAACTGAGAAAATAAGTTGTCATTTGGAAAATTGTATGCATAAGCACACATACACATAAATTTGAGCAAATATCTTAAATTTCTCACCTACCAAATCATCACCTGTTTTAATGGTTTAAATAAGAAGAGTCTTCACTTGAAATGTGTCTTTGACACTAAGGTGAATCCACAGGATGGCAGTATCTTCTCAAAGACTCAGGAAATTTCTCACATGTCCTTTGTGTCTGCTAAGAGGTAGGTGGCTTAGAGGGAGGAGGAAGGCTTTTGATGTAGCAGTGAAAACTAGGACCTTCTTTCTGATTGGATGAAAAGTTTGGGGTTTTCTTTTTTATGCATCTTAAAGGAGAAGAATTTAAACTGCCTAAATGTTGCTCCTTTTGATATGTTAGAAGTGAGACTCTTCAGTGAAAACAATTATGCACTCCTTAAGAATTCTACTAGCAGTCTTCTGGCTTAATCTAAGTGGTGAGTTTGACCCTGTCTTTGGGATATAAAAATACAATATATGAAGAAGGTGTTGCCTATTTTGGGGCTGGAGGGTAGAAATACTAATGCTCTCATGCTGTAACTAAGGCAGGTGGGAGGCCTATGGAAGAACCATTTTAGAGTGTTAGCATTCATAAGTATCCAGTCCTGTTTGACTGACCTTTTTCTTTCTGCACAGTGGTGAGATGCCAGCAGAAGGTGCAACAGAGCCCAGAATCCCTTAGTGTCCCAGAGAGGTCCATGGCCTCTCTCAACTGCACTTTCAGTGACAGTGCTTTCGATAACTTCAGGTGGTACAGACAGCATTCTGGGAAAGGCCTTGAGTTGGTGATGTCCATATTTTCCGATGGTGACAAGAAGGAAGAAAGATTCACAGCTCACCTCAATAAAGCCAGCCTACATGCTTCCCTGGACATCAGAGACTTACGGCTCAGTGACTCTGCTGTCTACTTCTGTGCTATGAGAACACAGTGATACCCAGGCACCTGCAGGCTGCATGCAAACCTACTGGGTAACATCAATGTCTGAGCTAGAGCACAGAACATAAAGTGGAGAAATTCTGATTATTCTTGTTCTCCATATGCAATGGGAATTAAGAGCCACAGGAGGGGGTTGACTTACAGAGAAAATGCTTTATTATTCTGAGAATGTATGGTACAAATATTGATGTAGCTAAAATATTTTTCATTTTTTTAATTGAAAAAATTTATACATTATATTCTGATTATGGTTTCCCCACACCATTTTCTTCCTGATTCTCCACACCTCCTCATACAATAAACACTACATCTACATTCTCTCTTTTTCGTTAGAAGATAAACTGGAAAAAATAAAAGAAAGAAAAAGCACAAGAAACACACATACAGAGACACATAATAAACAAAGCCCATTAAAATAAATTTGGAAATCATAATACACAAGCAAAAGACCAGCAATGTGAAAAATGTTCAAACAAAGCTATATGAGAAAGAGAAAAAATTCTGCAAAATTATCATTGGGTTAGTTTTGTATTGGCCATCTACTGCTAGGAATGGGGCATACCCTGAGCTGTGGTTTGTGTACCCATTGAGATGCCACTGGAGAAAATTAGTTTTTCCTTTGCATGCACATGCCATTCGAGATATCTTCTTGTTTAAAGATGGGAGCCTCTATCCACTTACTGCTCTCAGCACTAGAACCAGGTCTGGATTGAACCTGTGTAGATCCTGCACATGCTACCACTATCTCCATGAGTTCATACATGAATATGTCCTGGTGTCAGCTGTCTGCTATGTCTTTTCTACTCTTTCCATCTCCTCTTTCACAGGTTGTCCTGTGCGCTCACTGGAGGGATTTGATGAAGACATCTCAATTAGGACTAAGCCTTTCAAAATTCTCTCACTCTCTGCATTTTTTTCAATCATGTGTCTCTATATTAGTTCCCATCTGCTTTAAGAGAATGTTTCTGTGGTGATTGCTGAGTGAGACATGGATCTATGGGAAGAGAAGAATTCCTTCAAGAGTCATTGTATTGTTAAGTTTCAATAGTACTTGGTATTCCACTAGGCCCATGCCCTATCCAAAGTAAAGTTAACTAAACCAACAGTGTCAGGCTTGGGTTCCATCTCAAGTAGTGGTCTTTAATTCCAATCGGAGGGTGGTTAGTTACTTTTACAACTCTTGTGCCAGAGTATCATGTAGGCACGTCACCACTATAGATCAAAGGGTTTATAGCTCGATTAGGGTTTACCTTTCTCTTCTGCAGGTGTGCAATGCACCTTCCAGTAGCATGAATGCTAGTCCATAAGCGTGGAAGCTCTAATTAGCCACCTGCAGGACTTCTCCATGTTCAATGATATACAGTGGTTGTAATCAACAATAGGACCTTACTACCAGCTTCTGTAGAGCAAGAACCTGCGTTAGAAATAGTCGGAGGCATTTGGGGGCTTCTAAGGGGTCCCTTCGTCCAACAACTCAGATAGATGTAACCCATTTCCTATCACTAGATGTTCATTTGATGGTGAAAAAATGTCCATTTGAGAATTTGCCCCCCCATTCTTGGTGATTCCATTTAGATTTCTTTAGTATAGCATATATTTTAAGAAGCATCTGCAGTAGTGGGTCTCCATAGGACTCTTCAAATGACCCTTGGTATTACTTGTCCCTACCCATATTCCATTCCTTATCCTTATCTTTCATCACCCTCCTCATTTAATTCTCACACTCTAATCTACAGCCTCCCATATCTCCATAACTATATATTTGATTACCCTTCTTTGGCAAATCCTCCCCTATCTTCTAGTCCCTTATTCTATACCTACACTCTCTGGTTATATGAGTTGTATCATGTCTTTCAAAGGCTTAAGAGCTAATATCCACATATGAGAGAATGTGTACGACACTTGTCATTGGGATCTACATTACCTCACTCAGGATGGTTTTTCCAGCTCCATTCATTTGCCCATTGATTTTGTTATTTCATCATTGTTGTTTTTAATATCTAATAATCCATTGTGTAAATATAAACATTTTCTAGATCCTCGATTTTATCTTTGATTACTAATATGCTATCTTCTACTTATTTTATTTTGCTCCTAAAGCTTTTCTCTGAGTTTTCTTTGAGAGTTATTGTTTGTGTTTTATACCTTCTTCACTTCAGTTTGCATCTCTGTCAACATTTCTATCTTCTAATTGAATTTTGTTTCAAGCTTTGGATTGTCTTAATTTTCTTTTTCTGTCAGCCTTATGCTGTTTTCTTTGGCATCATTCAAGTGTTTATTCTTCTTAAGCTCTTTCCTATTAGTTCCATTTAGTTTTTTCTTGCATCTTCTTTAAACTCCTTGAATTCTTTGATAAGGTTTATGATTGTTCTTTTAAATTCTTTGTCCTTGTGTTTATCTAAATATTCCCATTGGCAGGCATTTTTCCCGGAGTGACAGGTTTTGTCTAGAGGATACTTGATCTTTTCTATTTTAGGTATTTTGCAATAAGATCTGGGCATGCTGGCTTCCTTTGTTAGTTCTTAGCCTGTTATGGACAGAGCAGGTTGAAGCAGAAGAGAGAGTGGGTGGGCAGGTTTGGCCTAGAAGTTAGAAATGGGTTATGTGAAATGAAGTCATATGGAAGAGGGTACAAGGCTGGAGGATTTGCCTCCTGGTACAAACCTGTCATGTATGGGTCAATCTGGTTGAGTTGAAAGGTTGCATTTATGGATAGTTAGGAGGAGGGTTCATGGACTAAGCCTGATCCCCTTTCCAGTGCAGGCAATGAAGAGGAGACTAAGCTGGTACTGGTTGTTAGACCCAGGCCAGAACTTGCAGGTTGCAGAAAAGGCATGGATCGTCAGATTACACCAGGACAGAGATGCTGAACCTGAGATATATCCAAAAGTTTATGAAAATGGGACATAGGGTACTCAAGGGGTAAACCATGGAGAAGTATGTGGAAAGTCCTGGTACAGACCTGGGTGACTAGAGGAACCCAAGAAGGGGCTTGTGGGTAGTTTCAGATCCCTTGAGGAAGCCTAGCAATTGGCTGCAGTGCAAGCACAGGTGTCTAGACTAGGCTGAGGCTCTGCCTTTGAGACAAGCGCTAGATCTCGCAGTTGTGGGAGTTGGGGAGGGTAGGATCTGTTAATTATGGAGACTCAGTGAGCTAGACCCTCTGGAGAACATGGGAATTCTAGGTAACAAATGTGGTAGTTGGCAGAGAAGGGACTTATGTGTATCTGCACTCCTTCTATATAGCCAAATGCATTTAGAAAATAATATTAAGAAACATATATGCATTCCTTTTGTTTGAAATCTCACAAAGTTAACTGAATATTTTGGCCTATGTATATTCTTTTAGCTGCAACTAGTTTTGTCAATTCAACTAGTATCTTTGATTTCGTTACTCATATGTCCAAAGTAATCTATAAAACCTTATGCATAGGACTGGGACATAAATTTTTATAAAAGACAAGTAAGATATGCAACTTCGGATAATTAGCTCAAGATAATGACAAATGCTGACTGAAAAAAACCAATTTTCTCAATTCTATGCAAAATCTCCATTAGCTCAAAAGTAGTTTAAGATATTCTGTAGATAACAGGTACTAATCTTTTGTATTTTTCTTATTTGTTAAGTAAACATTTCTCTCAGTGGCTTAAAATTGAATGAAGCTCAAATATTTCAAAATAATTAAAATATTGTCATAATTCATAAATATATTACTTCTAGTCTGTGCTTGGTAGTCACAATTGGTATTGATGGACTGAAGAAGCTATCACAGCATGTACTCTGGTTTCACCTATTAATAATTATTCAAATGACCTTCTTGATCACAAAGTCAAAATGTCAAATTAACAGTAGTATTTTATTTGACATGCTGGTCTGTCTTAGAAGTGCATATGGTACAAATTGAATATCAATGTCCTCTATACATGCTGATTTCCAGTGGATGCTTTCCCAAAGTAAATTAATAAAGTCATTATCAAATTTCAAAATGTAAAATTATATTTATGGTTGTGAGCTTAGCCTTTAATTGCTGAAACATCCATTCAATGTAATTGCAAACATCTTTCCTTTCAAAAGGACAGCTTTTCAAAGTTAATGCCTCAGACCACTTTAAAGAGGAGTGTGTAACTAAAAAGCATCATGTCTTTTTGTGCAAAACTTGGTAACCATGACTACCTCTAAGAACAGGCACAATGGAATCTGTTTGGCAACAGAGACTACGGCTTGCTGGGAGACATTCCTTGGCAGTCATGCTTCTAAAGCATGGTCTCGTTTTTGTGCCACAGACTTCTGACACAGGAAATTTTACTAAATGAAAAAGTACTTTTTAGTTTGAGTAAATTTGCTATTTTACTCTCATTATAAGATCATCACTAAAAGTAGCCAGAACAGCAGAAAAATTGAAAGGAAATATTGTTTTTATACCTTTGTGAATGATGGGGCTTGCAAGGCAGTAAAAGTTTTAGTCATTATGACATTCAAAAGGAGACAAAAATATAGCACTGAGATTATAGCACATAATGCTTCTGAATTTAAAATAAGTCATTTTAAAATTAAAGACTTCATTAGATTTTTTCTGTGCCCGAATTTCAACTCTATGCTTCCAAACAACCAATTAACCAGAAAAGTTCCTGAAGATGGATTGTTTCACTTAAATGAAAAGTACCAAACTTACACCCAAATATATAAAATTTATATTATCTACACAGGTCCCACATATAAAAGTCCTATTTTCATTTCACATTGCTGCCCCCTTCCTCCCTCCCTCCCTCCCTCCTTCCCTCCCTCCCTCCCTCTGTTTATCTCTATCGCTCCAGTATTACCAAGTCGTTTTCTACCAGGTATAACCACATCATTCTACTGGCATGCAAAATACACAGAAGGGTAAGTAAACTAAGGTGAAATCAAAGTGGAGTAAATTCTGTTGAATGTATTGGGATAAGATTTCTATGCCTAAAATTTCACACTTGAAGAAAAGAGTGGAGTGGGGAAAAATAACTCTGAATAGTGTATATTTCTGCATGATGCTTGGTTAATTATATGAACAGAAAATTTTCTTATCTGAAGATGTATTAAAATACAAGACCAATGCTCATAGCATCAGTCAGTAAAGAATGCATCACATGTAGCACAGATATCCTGAACCAAATATCATAATCTACCTCTCCATTGAAAAATGCAAGGTTACTTCAATAGAAAAATGGGTTCCATGTGTAATATTTCCTTAGATAGCATTGAAGAACAAATGGTAGATTCTAAATTGTTTATTGAGTTGTACAGTGAAGTACTCTTGATACATGCTTTTCTCAAATAATAACAATGTCGGCAGTAAAAGCAATACATTGTCAATTCTACAAGTAACTATTACAGCAGGTGTTTCCAGGGAAGAAGGGAGCACTGTGGTGAGGCAACCACAGCACTCCACAGGCAATTTGTTCTCTAACTCTTCTCTTTGTATACAATTAAAAAGTCTAGAACTTGTTTAACAGTCATATAAAATGTCAATCTGACAAACATTTGAAAAATAGACAGAACAAAGAGAAAGCCTACAACAATAAATTATTTTGTACCAAATGGGCCTAGTATCTGAACAGAGAGCTCTCCAAAGGGGAAAAAAAGTGGCAAAATTTTTTTAAAAATTCGTCATTTCTAGCAATTATAGATATGCAAATTAAAACAACTTTGTGTTAAAATTTTATCTTACCTCAGTCAGAATACAAGGATTAACAAAACAAGTGACAGAGAAGTCTAGAGGAGGTTAGGAGGAAATCAAACTTTCATCTACTGTTGGTGGAATTGCAAAGCACGTTGGACACTGTGGAAATCAATATAGAGAAGCCTCAAAAAGTTAAAAAAACAAATCTATCCTGTGATCCAACTATACCACTCCTTGGCTGGTCCATGTTCATTGCTCATCTATTTGCAGTAGCTAGGGAATGAAAACAACCTAAATGACCTTGACTGATGAATAAATATGAAAATGTGACATGTATCCACAATTGAATACTTGGGGAGTTTTTTCTATGATGGTATCTCCAAGTAATATTAGACGTTACACCCATAAAATCTCACCAACATGACTGCCTAAACATGAGCGAATGAAGATGCCACAGAGGATTATTCCGAAGTAGGTAGAGAAAATCCCATGAGACCTCAAACCTAAAGAAAGGACTATAGGCAACTGAGGAGATCAGAGGAGGGAGAAGTGGTCTTCCCCAGGACAGCGTATATCCACTGGTTGTCCAGTGCCAAATGGTCAGCACTGAAAACGTATATGAATAACATCATAGTGACTAAACTATTAGTCATGAATTTGAAGGAGATTTGTGAGGAGTATATGAGAAAGGGAGGGTTTAGATGGACGGAAAGGAAGGGAAAATATTGTAATGATGTTATAATCTCAAAAATAAAATTAAGAAAAACGAAAGCATAAAATTCGTAAGTAAGCAGATGGAACTAGAAAAGATCTTATTGTTTAGTAACTCAGAAAGACAGTTGCTGAGTGTTCTCTCTCTTCTAATTTTCCTGGCACTGAAGTTTCAGATGTGAGTACATATTCTGGAATTACTGCAGAAAACAGAGAAGTCAGGTAACAAGAGCAAAGGGAGTAGCAGGGTACACATGATCTGAGGGAGAAATAGGAAAAATGAGAGAAGGTCTTAATTAAAGAAAGGAGAAAGAGAAAAATATAAAAGAAAGAGGGAGGAAGGTGAAATAACAATGTCTGAAAAAGTTATAAGGAATATACTATTAACTTTCTGCCACAAAATTACTATAATACATGGGATTTGGTATATACACATATGTATACAGTTTAAATGACCATTTCACTATGGGCTCACAGTGCTCCTCACAGGAGTTAAAGACAGTCTAACAAAAAAAAACCACAATATCAGGTGTGAGAAGCTGTCTTTAAAACTGTTAAGGTTGCCCAGGAGTGGTGGTGCACACCTTTAATCCCAGCACACAAGAAGCAGAGGCATGTGGATCTCTGTGAGTTCAAGGCCAGCCTGGTCGTCAAAGTGAGTCCAGGACAGCCAAGGCAACACAGAGAAACCCTATCTCAAAGAAAAAAAGAAAAGAAAAAATGGTAAAGTTTGTCTCAGGGACTACCAAAACATTGTAGACTATTGCCCTTTGGTTGTGCTTCCAGAGTTGGAACATAATTCCCCATTACTGAAATCACTATGTACTTCAGACACAGTCCCAGAGGTCATTGATCTAAAATCCTCCTTCATGAGGACTAGCATTCATTGTACCTGAGGGTGTCACTCACGCTTCCAAAGGAGGAAAGCAACAAATGGTCCAGCCCAGATATGACACTTACAAACCACAAAAAAGATCAGCATGGCATGAAAAAGGTGCAGAAGTGGCATATATAGCTCTCTAATTGGACTTAAGCCTTGGTCAAAAAGGGGGAAACCATGTATGGTACTGTAAACCTAGAAAACTATTCAGTGCTACTGGAGTAATGGGAAACAACTAGAAACAATAAAATACACATTGTTCAAAATAACTCAATAGTCTCAGGGCCCTAGCAAAAAGAAAAAGAACATTCTAGATTAGAAAACAGGATCCATCTTCATCCTGCCCAAGAAACACACCTCACCATCAAAAGGAGGCACCATATTAAGGTGAAAAGATGTGAAAAAGCTTTCTGAGAAAATAGAACCAAGAAAAATGCGTGCATAGTTATTCCAATATCTTATAAAGTAGACTTCAAACAGAAACTAGTCAGAAGAGAAAGAGGAAGTCACTGGGTACTGACGAAAGGAACAATGCACCAAGAGGATGTTACAGTTGTAAATATATACACCAAGCACAAGTGCACCCACTTTAGTAAAGGAAATACTATTAGATGTAAAACCACAGATTAACCACAACAAAGTATTAATGGATTATTTCAACATCTTATTCTCAGAAGTAGACAGGTCATCTGGGAAAAAGTAAATGAAATCTCTATAATAAAATGACATAATAAATTTAAATGGGCCTATCTGATATCTACAGAAGATTCCACCAAACAAGAAAGGATATACATTTTTTGCAACAGTTCTTGGAACTTTCTCAAAAACTGGTAACATATTAAGATATGAAGCAAATTGCAATGTATATAGGAAAACTGAAATAACATCTTGCATTCTATTTGACTTCAGTAGACTAAAACTGGATATCAATAGCAATAGAAACTACAGAAAATACATAAACTCATAGAAATTAAAAAATAACATGACTGAATGATAATTAGGTCAAGGATGAAATCACAAAAGGAAAACTTTAAATCCCATAATTTAATGAAAATAAAAACACAACATAACAAAATGTGTAGTATACAACGACAGCATTCTAAGAGGAAGTTTGTAACACTGTGTGGCTACATCAATAAACTTGAAAAATATCAAATTAATGACCTAATGATGGATTTAAAGGACTTGGAAAATAAGAATAAACAAGATTCCCAAACATTGACTAGAATTGCTAAACAAAATTAGGAAAGAAATAGAAAAATTTAAAATGATACAAGATTAAAAATGAGAAGTTCATTCTTGGAAAAGGTCAATTATTGACAAACCTTTAGGGAAAATTAACTAAATTAAAGAGAGTAGAGACCAAAATTTTAAAAATTTAATACCAAAAGGGAAACATCACAACAGATGCCAAGAAAATTTAAAAATTGTAAGGACACATAATAAAATTTTATATTTCACTAAACTGAAAAAAAAAACTAAAAGAAACAGATCAATTTTTAGGTATATAAGTCTAATAAAAGTATATCAAAATGCAATACATAACTTAAAGAAACTCTCAATATCCAATGAAAGAAGCAGTAATCAAAAATCTCTGAAATAGAAGAAGCCTACGACCAGATGAATTCAATACAGAGTTCTATGAGAACTCCAAAGAAAAACTAAAACCAAAACTCCTCAAATCATTTAGTAAAATAGGAAAGGGAAGAACACTTCCAAATTCTTCTCACAAATCTGACAGTGATCACCAGCTTTAGCCAGAGACTACCAAAACAAACAAATAAACAAAATCCAGGCATGAAAACCCTGTTTTGAGTTGATCAGCTAAGTCCAAGCAGCTACGAAAACGATATAGACTAATGCTGCTGCCCTTGGTTGCCTCACAGAGGTTAAAAAAGTCCTTACTGCTTAAGAAAACAATCATTTTAGACATAGGACCCAGAGGACCCAAGCTGGGTCTGACCTGAAAACCTCCTTCTTGAGGACAAGTTTTCAGAGAAGTACCAGAAGGTGCTACTCAAGGTCCCAAGAGAGGGAAGCAACCACTATGCACTTGCAGCCTCAGTGCTCATGAACCCCAACAGCAACCAACATGGCACAGGAATCCTAAGGGACAACAGCTGCACGCCTATCTTGTGGTGACCAACAGCTGCCTAATTGGATTCAACAGGAGTGAAATCACACCTGGTACTGGAAACCTAGGAAACCCCCAGGTTGACATGGATATTATAAGAGAACCTACTCCAGCCAACTTACTAACCCTGCATAATTCCAGACTGCATTCTACATAGCTATACTATGTACCCACTGACATGTGTAATTCTCAGCCCCCATCAATACAACTATTCTTTACAACAGTCTTGTTACAGAAAACCACAACAAGTCAAAATTCAGTAACAAGTGGCATGGTACTGAGCTCCATTGTACATCTGCAAGACAATTTCTGCACCTAAGGTTCAGAGGGTGGGGGGTGGAAAGATTTTAAGAACCAAAGTACCAGAAAAGCTGCTGTGAGGGCGTATCTCCTAGAAATGGCAGAGATGCCTCATCCATGACACCTCAACAATATGGGCACCTGAACAGGACCTGAAGAAATATAGTTATAATAGACATGTTAGCACAGAAGAGGGAAACCTCACAAGCCCTACCTGTACACAAAGAACTACAAGCAACTAATCACTGCTGATAAAGAATTAGTCTTTCCCAGTGCTCAGTGACCTAATTGGTTACCCAATGCCAAATAGTGAGGTCTGAATTCATATACATACAAATTACAATATATGCACTGAGCAAGTTGCATTTATATATTGATGTATGTATACATATATTGACTACAGTAACAGAGATTGTGAATTAAAGAGAGAGATAAAAGGGGGTTCCTGGGAGGAGCAGGACGGAAATATGGAGGGAAATTATGTTTTTATTAAAAATATATTCCCACAATCTTTAAAATTTGGGACAATAAAATTTCAAAGATTCTTTAAAGTTTCCAAAGTCTCTTAACTTAATTAGTGTAATATCCAAAATGAGTAATATTTCTTTCTTATTTCAAGATATAAGAACACAGGCATTAAAACAAGAATGCTTAAGCAAAACTAAAGCTCAGAAGTCTCAATCAACAACCTGCAGTTCAATGTCTAGTATCTGAGACTCATTCATGATCTTGGGCTCCCAGGGGCTCAGCTAGACTCATAGGCTTGTTCTGCCATCCACAACACAGGCAGCTGCTCTGTTAGTCCCAGGCTGCTCCATGACATGTCTGCCTCAGTTCTTGAGAGTCATCTCACAGTCCTGGCTTCTCAACACACTGGAGTCTCGACTGAAACTTAGACTGTGCCTTCACCAACGACCTCTCCTTTCCTCTGCAGGGACTCAAATCATGCCACACAGTTCCAACCCTGTTTCTCTCCATGACTCCTTCAATCTACCAGCTTCCATGCTGCCAAAATCAATACCACATGGAAGACCCTTAGACATTACTAAGCTTGGCTACTGGCTTGTGGTGCAGCCTTGGCCTTCTCTGGGACAGAGCTTCTGTGGTCTAAAGTTGCAGATTGGTCTCAAAAAGTAAAATATTTTGAAGGATTTCCCCCTCTATGTCCCTCTCGATTATAATGTTTATTTGTCAGGCATTGATAAAGTGGCCATAAACATATTTTGGATACGGCTAAGGTGAATGACTGAGTTGGACATATTCGTGTGACCCACAGTCTATTTGTTGTACACCTGGGTGTCACTACCAAGATTTCACAGTCTTTGGTTAATGCTATTTACATCATGCGTATTTGCTCCTTGGTTGTTCCTTAACTGAATGTTATACTAGTTTGTATCCAGACAGTTCCCAGTGTTGGAATCTGAACCTCTCCTCCCTAACTGTTTCCAGTACTCTTTTCTGCTCTCACTGTTCACTGCTACCACACTGTATGCTCCGATGTGTTGATGAGGATTCTACCATTGTGTTCTTCCTTGGGCACAAAATTGCCTCTTTGAATGTTCCCTGTTAAGTCTTAGGGTGACTACTTCTTTTTTATAGGACAGATTATATAAAGGGTTTTTTTTGCATAATGAAACATTCAAAATACCTCCTGCTGTTGGAAATACCTAGAATAAGCTAGGCATCTCTCCTGAGATTGAGTTACATTTCATAAGTAAGGCATCAAGATTTTGCATAAGTAACTAAGTCTCTAATCAGCATTTGAGTTTCTAAAAAAAAATGACGATTATCCTTAGAAAGCCATCTACACATGTTATTTTCTTGAGACATTTCGGTAAGTGATTTTGTCTCAGAACTTTCTCGCTGGGTCTTCCTATGACAACACATTTGACTTGTCAAGTCTCCTGTGGAGAGAAAGAGAAAATGCAGACTTTATTCCTAGTAGCATCAAATTTCATATTCACTGTTTAGTCTTTAGCAGTAAAATATCGTGTGATTTTTCTAAGTATTGGGATTTTTCTGAGAGTTTCCTTTAAACATGTAAAGGTGTGTGTTGTAGTTGTCTCAAACTAAAAAAGTTTGTGTCCATTTTCAATTCATGACTGTATACTCTGCTTTTTAAAAAGGTCACAGATTTCATGATATAGAAAGCACAGATTTTGCTCTGTTTATGATCGTGAAGCTTTGAAATTCAATCCTAGAAAAACATCTAGAAAGCAGCACACAGAACTTGTGAATTTAAATTTCTCAATTTGGCCCCTAGAGGACACTGCATTCCAAAGGGAAAAATGCTTTTAATAGATAGATCAAAGACACCAAACCTTAATTTCTCTACAACTTAAATAGTTGCTTTGATTGCATATGTATCAAATAGTGATAGAAAGAGTCTCAGACACCAGAGTCAGGCCAATTGCCAAGACTGACACTTCCTAATAATTCAATCAATGTTGCTGTGGAGAAGCTATCTAAATGCCTCTGTCTACCTCTCCCACTCTTCAGGCTTTCCTAGCTTCCTGGAATCTCAGAGGAGGAGTGAGGTGCTTCCTGCTTGCCTTGCTGCCCTTGCTGTGCACCCTGAAGCTTGGATTGCTCTGCGAGTGTCACTCAGCTCTAATCCATATTCACTCTGTGGCTTCACTCTGGTCAGAGATGCTTCTGTGGCTGAGTTCCCCCCACAGCTCTGATGCTGCAGGAAGATGCAGAGATCAGGAGATGCCCCAGACTGGTGTCTGCATCTGCTCATATGCTACAGCTGCTCTGGAGCTGAGGGGCAGCTGTTCATCCCTTGTCCCTCATGGTTCTTTCCTGCATGAGGGACACCCTTGCCTGGGTCTCCAGTGCCTCCGGAAGCTGTCTGACTGTCTCAGTCATGAAGGGTGTTCAGAATGCAGAAAATGTGAAAATCTTTCCACCTGAGGACCCCTGAGGATGGGACTGAGGGAGCTGGATGCTCCTATGTCCTGAGTCACAAGTGTAGGGCTGGACATAAGTCACCTGAGACCTGCAGATCAGGAGACTAGGATCCTAGCTTCAGACACTTTCATGGAGTTAGCACGTTTGTTTTGTGAAGGCAACAGTACAGAGAAAGTGTAATCTTGGGAAGTGCTTCATTCTATGGGATAGCTCTTAGATGCCATTCACTTGTTTCTCATTTTGCAAAAGAAAGCTACAATTACTGAAGGACTTTTTATTTTACTGGATTCAAAATTCTACCCTAATTATTCTACAGGATTCTCTTCAAACTGGAGGACATGAGTTGCTCCAGCAGCATTTAAGACAATGATGGGCTGAGAGCCTAAGGTCATCTGTGAGTTATTTCTAGGCAAACTCTGGCTTTCTGTTACATTACTAATTTCATTTTTCAAGCAATTGTTTTATGGTATAAACTTTAAAATACACTACTCTATTGTTGCAACCGTTACAAATGCACAGCACATTATTCCCTCGCAGTTCCTAAGTGCCATAGCACACAGCACTGTCCCCTGTCACTCTGGAGTACCGCACCCCTGCGTTAGCTTTCCCCATCGCATGTCCTTCTTACGGGTCATTTAACAAACAAATTTATCACATACTTTTGCTATAATGAGAGTGTCTGTTAAGATAAATATTCCATCTGTTGGAACATTAAAAAGAGCCTAGGAGTAACCAAAATGTTTCAATGTTGCCTTAAGGAAGAGAAGCTCAAAAATACTGCCAGTAGGCCTGGCAACCTATGTCGTAATTACCTGCCTGCCCTACTCAGGATTATAAAAACGACAACCCCACCTCTCTCTCTCTCTCTCTCTCTCTCTCTCTCTCTCTCTCTCTCTCTC
>CAJRSG010012595.1:103159-119333 GCA_907169655.1 Acomys percivali
TGCTTTGTGACCTACGATGTGATCAATTTTGGAGAAGGTTCCATGGGTTGCAGAGAAGAAGGTATATTCTTTCTTGTTTGGGTGAAAGTTTATATAGGTATCTGTTAGATCCATTTGACCCATCGCATTGGTTAATGATGTTATTTCTCGGGTTAGTTTCTGTTTCAATGACTTATCCTTCAATGAGAGTGGGGTGTTGAAGTCACCCACTATTATTGTGTGGTGATTGATGTGTGGTTTAAATTTTTTTAGCAGATCTTTTACAAATGTGGGTGCCCTTGTATTGGGAGCACAGATGTTCAGAATTGTGATTTCATCTTGGTTGACTTTACCTTTGATGAGTATGAAGTGTCCTTCTGCATCCCTTTTGATTAATTTTGGTTGAAATCTATTTTGTTTGATATTAAAATGGCTACGCCTGCTTGCTTCTTGTGACCATTTGTTTGGAATATTTTTTCCAACCTTTTACCCTGAGGTAATTTCTATCATTATGGGTGAGATGTGTTTCTTGAATGCAGAAGAAAGTTGGATCTTGTTTATGCACCCTTTCAGTTAGTCTCTGTCTTTTTATTGGAGAATTGAGACCATTGATGATGAGAGATATTAACGACCAGTGACTGTTAAGAGTCTTAATTTTGATGTTGTTTCCAATCGAGTGTTTGTGTAGCTGTGTTTTTGCCATGGTATAGTTACCTATTTCCTGAGTAGTTTTCATTGTAGCTTGACCCTTTGGGATGCAGTTTTCCTTCTAGTACCTTCTGTAAAGCTAGATTTGTGGATAGGTACTGTTTGAATTTGTTTTTGTCATGGAATATATTGTTTTCTCCATCAATGGTTATTGATAGTTTTGCTGGGTAAAGTATTCTGGCCTGGCATCTGTGGTCTCTTAGGGTTTGCAGGATCCCTGTCCAGGCTCTTCTGGCTTTTATGGTCTCTGCTGAGAAGTCTGGTGTAATTCTGATAGGTTTGCCATTGAATGTTATTTGGTCCTTTACCCTTGCAGCCTTTAATATTTTTTCTTTGTTCTGTATGTTTTGTGTTTTCATTATCATGTGATGGGCAGTTTTCCTTTTCTGGTCAATTCTATTTGGTGTTCTGTAGGCCTCTTGTATTTTTATAGGTATCTCTTTCTTTAGATTGGAGAAATTTTCTTCTATGATTTTGTTGAGAATATTTTCTGGGCCTTAGAGTCTGATATCTTCTCTTCCTTCAATGCCTATTATCCTGAGATTTCTTCTTTTCATGGTGTCCTTAATTTCTTGGATGTTTTGTGTCAGGAGTTTTCAAGGTTTGGCATTTTTTTTAATGGTTACTTCAAGATCTGTGATTGTATCTTCTAGACCTGAGATTCGTTCTCAGGTGTACTAATACCAATACTTTCCATCCTACTCCAGAAGACAGAAATTGATGGAACATTACCAAATTCAATCTATGAGGCCATAGTCACATTGATACCTAAACCTCATGAAGACCCAAGAAAGCAAGAGTGTTTCAGACCAATTTCTCTTATGAACATTGATGCAAAAACACTCAATAAAAGACTTGCAAAACATATACAAGAACACATCAAAGGTATCAATCACCATGACCAGGTAGGCTTCATTCCAGGCATGCAGTGGTGGTTTAATATATGGAAATCGACCAATGTAATCCACCATATAGACAAACTGAAAATAAAAAAGCACATGATCATCTCTTTAGATGCATAGAAAGCATTTGATAAAATCCAATACCTATTCCTGTTTTAAGTTTGGAGAGATCGGGGATACAAGGCACTTTCTTCAACATAATAAAGACTATATACAGCAATCCAATAGCCAAAATCAAATTAAATGGTGAGATACTCAAAGAAATTCCTGTAAAATCTGGAACAAGGCAAGGCTGGCCACTCTCTCCATATCGCTTCAATATAGTACTTGAAGTTCTAGGCAGAGTAATAAGACAGCAATAGGTGATCAAGGGGATACAAATGGGAAAGGAGGAAGCCATTATCCCTATTTACTGATGATATGAAGGTGTAGATAATTCAAAATTTAACCAGAGAATTACTACAACTGATAAACACCTTCAGCAAATTGGCTGGATACAAAAGTAACTCAAAAAATTTTGTAGCCTTCCTATATACAAATGACAAGCTTGCAGAGGAAGAAATTAGGCAAACCACTCCCTTCACATTAGCACAAACAATATAAAGTATTTAGGAGTTACTCTAACCAAGCAAATGAAGAACATGTTTGAAAAAATGTCAAAACTCTTAAAAAAGAGATTGAAGATGATATGAGAAGATGGAATGATCTTCCTTGCTCATGGATCAGGAGAATTAACATAGTAAAAATGGCTATCTTACCAAAGACAATCTACAGAATCAATACAATCCCTATCAAAATACCTACACAATTATTTAAAGACACTTAAAGGTCAATTCTCAACTTCATATGGAAAAACAAAACAAAACAAAAAACCAGAATAGCTAAAACCATCTTGTACAATAAAAGGTGCTACGGAGGAATCTCCATACTTGATCTTAAGCTGTACTATAAGCAACAGTAATATAACAGCATGGTACTGGCAGAGCAACAGGCTGGTTGATCGAATCAAAGACCCAGATATGAATCCACGCACATAAGGTCTCTTCATTTTTGACAAAGAAGCCAAATCCATTCAATGGAAAAAAGATACCATCTTCAAAAAATGGTACTGTTCTAACTGGAGGTCTATGTGTAAAAAATTGCACGTGGACTCATATTTGTCACCTTGCACAAAACTCAAATCCAAGTGGATCAAAGACCTCAACATAAAACCAGAGACACTAAGTCAGTTAGAAGAAAAAGTGGGGAAGAGCCTGGAGCACATTGTCACAGGAGACAACTTTCTGAACAGAACACCAGCAGCCCAGGCCTTAATGTCAACAATTAATAAATGGGACCTCATGAGGCTGAGAAACTTCTGTAAGGCAGGAGACACTGTAAAGAGAACAAAGTGACAGCCTACAGACTGGGAAAAGATCTTCACCAACCCTACATCTGACAAAGGTCTAATATCCAAAATATATAAAGAACTCAAGAAATTAAACACCATGAAACCAAATAACCCAATTGAGAAATGGGGCTTGGAACTAAACAGAGAATTCTCAACAGAAGAATATCAAATGGCTGAGAAACACTTAAAGAAATGCTCAACCTCCTTAGTCATCAGGGAAATGCAAATCAAAACATCTCTGCGATTCCATCTTACACCCATCAGAATGGCTAAGATCAAAACTTCAAGTGACACCACATGCTGGCGAGGATGTGGAGAGAGAACATTCCCTTATTGCTGGTGGGAATGCAAATTATTAATCCACTTTGGAAATCTATCTGGTGCTATCTCAGAAAACTGGGAATAGGGCTTCCTCAAGACCCAGCTATTTCACTCCTTGGAATATACCCAGAAAATGTTCCAGCACAAAACAGGAGCATTTGCTCAACCATGTTCATGGCAGCCTTATTCATAATAGCCAGATCATGGACACAGCCTAAGTGTCCCTAAGTAGAAGAATGAATAAAGAAACTGTGGTACATATACACTATGGAATACTACTCAGCTATTAAAAACAAGCAGTTCCTGAAATTTTGGACAAATGGATTGAACTTGAAATGATCATAATGAGTGAGTTCACCCAGAAGCAGAAAGACTCAAATGGTATATACTCACTTATATCTGCATTCTAGCCCAAGGAGCATGTACCATGAAAGTCTTTACTTACCAGGAAACAGGGACAGAAGGGAGGGCATCCTATTGGGGCTCTAGATGAGAAAAGCATGGGAGAATATCAAAGTAGAAATATCTTAAGGGTCCTACAAAACTACAATAATAACATTATGAGAGGCTGATTTTGGCCCAGGTGTCCCGCTCAAACTCTGGCTCCAGCCAAGGACAATACAGGCAGTAAACTTCAAACCCCTATGCTGATCTAGCCAACGGACAGTTTATTCTCCACAGTTGAGTGGAGAGTGGGATATGACTTTAACATGTACTCTGGTACCTCATATTTGACCATTTCTCCTGCATGGGGAGACCTGATGGCACTCAGAGGAAAAATAGCAGGCTACCAAGAAGATACTTGATACCCTATGAGCATGTAAAAGGGGAAGATGTCTCCCTCAGTCACAGTCATAGGGGAGGGAAGTAAGGGGAAAATGGGAGGGAGCAAGGAATAGGATGATACAAGGGATTGGATAACCGTTGAAATATAATAAGAATAAATTAATAAAATAAAATTTAAATGGAAAAAGGATGTTGTACACTTAAAATGTTTCTCAGGGATTTGTATTTCCTTTCTGAGAACCCTCTGTTTAGTTATGTCTCCTATTTTATATTTGTGTTGTTTTCTTGTTGTTTACTGTTTTGAATTGTCTTTATGTTCTAAGTACATATAGCCTCTCAAATACATTGCTGATAAAGACCTTTCCCCTGTATTCTGGGTTGCCTCTTCATTTAAATGGCTGTGACTTTTTGCTTATACAAAACACCAAAAACAAATGCAAAAAATCTAATGTTTTAGTTTAGTGATGTCCCACTTATCAGCTGTTGGTCCTGATGTCTGTGTTATTGAGAGCATCTGTTCACACAGTCTCCTCATGTGTCTATAAGCTATTTGGACTCCTCCTTTCTCGTCTATTAAGTTAAAAGTAATAGATCTTATATTGAGATCCTTTACTTATATCAGAGTTAAGTTTTCTACAATGTGAGAGGTAAAGGTCTAGTTTCACTCTTCTTTGCGCAGATATCCAGTTTGATCACCACTACTTTTTAAGCTGTTGTCTTTTCTCCTTTGTACGCTGTTGGCATCTTTGTTGATTGCTCCAGGTAAAACAAATTACATTTGGCTTGTCATATCTATTCCATTAATCATTGTGTCTATTTTTATGGAAACACTGAATAGCTTTTCTTGCCATTGCTCTCTAATGTAGCTTGAACTCTTAGCAAGTTTTTTAGTTAAAGCTTACTTGGCACTTCTTTATTTTTTGTACTTCTGTATGATTTTTTTAAAAACTTCCATGAACAATTATGTGTTGGTTTAGAGAAGGTTCTCATTGAACCTACACAAGGCTTTTGATAGGATGATCATTTTCACAGTATTATTCCAATCAGTGTATGGTCATAGGAAGTCTTTACACCTCCTAGTGTCTTCTTTTTCCATTGTCTTAATGTTTTCATTGTACCTGTCTTTCAGTTCCTTGCTTAGATTTATTCCAAGACTTCTTTTGATGCTGTTACAAATGGAGCTGTTTCTCTGATTCCTTTTTTTGTGTTTTTTTTTGTTGGTATAGAGAAAGGCCAGAGGGGTTTGTGTGTTAATTTTGTCCCCTGCTCCTTTTCTGAATGTGTCTAAGTGGGTTTCTCTAGATCTCTGGTAGCTAGATAAGGACATTTTCTGAAGGTGTTCTCTATGCCTTTGCTACAGTATTCTTCTCTTTCTTTTTATAGTTGCTTATAATTCTGAGGATATGCTTTTTTCATGGTACTCCCAAACCTCTTCTGTTCAGTTTTAATTTTATATTGATTTTTACTTGGTGATCAGATTTCTCTCCTTAGTCTTCTATCCTTTATTTTCCGCTCTTATCATCCAATGTGTTGATGGGATTTCCACTGAGTTTTAAGTGACTTGTTGATTTTTTTCATTTCCAGCATCATTTTCATGATGGATTTTCTTTAACAAAACTCTATTTTGATGCCTTGGATTTACTTCCTTCTTTTATTCATCTCTTTATATTCTGACCATAGTTATAATCAATATTTTGGATTCATTGTCTAGAAGATTTTTCATATCATTTTTATTAAGTGTTTTTATGGAATTTTGTTGGTCTGGGAAGGGATATGTTATTTCAGATTTTCACGTTGTTTCTATTTCTGGATTTTATTTCTAGCACTTACAGATCTGGAGTTAGTTTGTTGATTGAATTTTTCTTTTAGTACACCTTGTCTTCATTCTTTAAGCAGAGTTCTTTACAGTGGTCAACAGGGGCTAATTCATAACGGAATCAAGCTGTTGATTTCTTTAGTTTGTCTGCCATTTGAGGGCTACAGACATCTTATGATTGTCAGCTATATTCTACTAAGGCCTTCTCCTAAGTGTCCCCAGCAGCTTAGTCTGAGAGTATGTGACAAGTTCTTTCTGGTAGGGTGACCTGGCCCTGTTTCTCAAAGCTTCATAAGGCAAATAGGAGATCTCAGGAAGACGGGTGACAGAGATTAGGGTCTCTAGAGTCCCTAGACAATAAACTGAGATTTTGCAAGTCTCAATGGGAGGAAGAGGTGCTGCAAGGAAGTGGGGGTCTTCAGAAAGTAGCCATGTGGATGGCTGAAGGTGGATCAAGAGCTCATTGATCAGACAGGATGCCAAAGCAGTAAGTCTTCAAGCCTGTATCTTCTTCTCAGTGTTGGGGTTACAGGTACACCCCACAGCACTGAAAGCCCAAGTGTAAAACCTCAGGCTGTACAACAAGCAATTTACTCACTGAAACAAAATCTCTCCTGCTCCTAATAACCAACATTTATTCCTGCTATAACTTTATGAGACAGAAGTCAGTAAACAACTTCTGAAGCTTTGGTGGGTAGTCTTTAATCCTGAGATTTAGAAACAGCTTTGTTAGTCATAGAATTTAAATAGTCCCTAATACTATGTAAGGAAGGAAAAGGTGCTAGCATTATTTTGAATAATGGTGTTTTCACAGAGGAATATAAACACCTATGAGGTTTTACAAAAATCAAATTACATTAGATTGGAAACAGAGAAAAGTAAATATATGTTAACAATCAGTCAGTATTTTCTGTTCAGCATCACTGCTCTTCAGGGATAGATTTTTTCCATGTCCTCATTTAAGTGCTGACTCTTCTAGCTGCCAAGAAAGACAAGGAAGCAAGTAAAAGTCTGTGGTGAGCTACACTTTTTCTCTTTTTGGGACTTAGTACTTGTGATCATACAAAGCCCCATTTCCTGTTTGAGGTTCAGTATAAGAGTGCAAGCAATGCACATACACACCACCAGGCACTCTGACTGACAGTGGAAGCTGGGTGGAGCAGAGCAGACAGACTCACTCATACAGATGGCATGTGTCTCATGTCTCCCCAAAGTCTATTCTGTGTGTTGCTGACCTTGGTCTTCTATGGTATGGATGATATAATATATAAAAAGCAGAATGCCTTGCTCCAGGCATCCAGTGTTTTTTCTTAATGCCAAGGGGAACAGGGATTGGACAAAGCAGGCAGAATGTATCTTAGGGTCTTAGGTTAATCTAATTCCTACGTTTTTTTATTCACAACGTTACATGTTTGACTCTGTTCTCTCATTGTTCACACAGATTCCACTACAGCCCAAAAAGCAACTCAAGCACAGTCAGCTATATTCAAGCAGGAGGGGGAACAAGTTACCTTGGACTGTTTCTATGAGACAGATAAGTGCTTTTACCAACTGTATTGGTACATACAACCTCCTAGTGGAGACATGATTTTCCCCATTGGTCAGATTTCATCTTCTCCTCACAAAGAAAGCAGTGGCTGCTATTCTGTCATCTTCCGGATGTCAACCAAGGCCATCAGCCTCATCCTTTCAGCCGCACAGGTGGAAGATTCCATGAAGTATTTATGTGCTCTCAGGGAACTGGCCCACAGTGTTTGAAGGGACTGCACAGGCTGAAAAAACCTGGGGCTCCTTACACAGAGCCCATCTCAGAAGTCCAGCTGAAATGCACACCTGCAAATGCTGAACAAGAAACTCACAGCTGTGGCTGCTTCACCTGCAGTATGCATAATAAACATCTTTATAAGTAAAATGCTCTTCTATAAAAATTGGAAAGTTATTGTTTTCTTCTACTACATCTTAATTTTTTAAAAGCAAAAACAGGTAATAAAATCTATGAAAAAATCAGGGGAATTGATTTAAGTTTCTCTCTGTTTAGTTTGGTGTCCACTATACAACAAGGACATTTGCTCAACTGTGTTCATAACAGCTTTATTCGTATCAGTCAGAATCTGAAACCAACCTAGATGTCCCTCAACCAAAGAATGGATAAAGAAACTGTGGTATATTTACACAATGGAATACTATTTAGCTATTTAAAAACAAGGAAATCTTGACATATGCAGGCAAATAGATGAAACTAGAAAAGATCTTCCTAAGTAAGGTAACCCAGACCAAGAAAGACATGTATAATATACTCACTTATAAGCAGATATTACCCACATAATACAGGATACTCACACTACAACACGCAGACCTAAAGAAGTTATATACCAAGGAGGACCCTGGAGAATATGCTTAATTGTCATTCAGAAGGGCAAATAGATTAGACCCTGACCCTGAAAGCAATTGAAGAGAAGGAACAGGAAGGGAGCCTACCATAGATGTCCTCTGAAAGACTCCACCCAGCAGGAAATCCAAGTAGATGCTGAGACATCCTTGGTGGAGCACAGGGAATCTTATGAAAGAGCTGAGGACCAAAGGGACCTGGAGGGGTCAAGAGCTCCACAAGGAAACAAATGGAGACAACAAATCTAAGCAGAGGAGGTGGATGTTGCAGAGGCTGATGCACTAACCAAGGACCATGCCATGCATGGTAAGGACCTAGATCCTCTGCTTAGATGTAGTAGTAGATAGGCAACATAGTCTACTTGTGTGCCCCATAATATGGGGAGTAGGGACTACTTCTGACATGAACTCTCACCCCTACACATTGATCACTTCTTCCTGGTGGGGCAGCCTTGCCAGGCCACAGAGGATGAGGATACAGGCAGTCCAGATGAGACTTGATAGGCTGGGGTCAGCTGTTAGGGGAGAAGGGCTCCCCTGTCTAAGGACTAGGGAAGAAAGGGAGAGGGTATGAAGGAGGGAGGGTGTGGTGAGTAGGGGCCCCAATTGGGATGTAAAATAAGCAAAGTAAAAATTTAAATCTATAAAAACTAAGTCTATAGTCAAAACTTGCACTATAGTGACTTAAACTGTTGGTTTCTCTTAAAGATGATAATAGCATACACCAAGGTCTGGGGTATATGGACTAACAAAGAACATAATTTCTTTATGAAAGTTACACTCAGACAAGCAGAGCCATCAGAGGTGGTAGTAAGAGATACCTAAAGTCACTGGGGATTCCCTGCAAATCTTTGTCTTTATATCAGGTGATGAGTCTGAGTTCCTGACAATCAGCTAGATCAACAGTTGAGTAGGATGTTTACGTGAGGGTAGTAGCTGGATGCACTGACACCTGTGAAGATGCAGTGAGTCCATAAGACTACCTGGAACCTGGAAGAACAAACCTGTCTGTTTTACAGTAGTTTCTTCAAAATGGAAAATTTCAACACTGTAGTTTAAGTTTAGTTAAGATACTAGTATATTTTAAAACAGCATATTAGAGGGGAGGTAAAACCATTGGATGTCTTCAATGGAGGTGAAACATTCTATCCTGAGGGAAGCTTCTTATGCTCAGGAAGTAAGCAACTCAAAAGTTTGAAGAAGTCCCAAAAACTCACCAGACTAAGTAGGCTTCTCCCTCCATAAACATGTATGAGCAAAGCAGTAACAAGTGCTAAGAGACTCTTAAATAAGCTGAGCCGCCTAGACAAAGCAAAGACAAGCTGAGCTGTTTTGAAAGAGACTCAGACCAATGGGATTATGTAGAAATGACAGTCTCCCACTTGTTAAATTGCCTGCAGGTTCTGTAGGGCACTTCAGGCTCCTAGTTTTCAAGAGCAGTCACCCATACTTGGAGGGGTTCTGCATTTCAGTCATTTCTACTCCTGCAAGTAACCTCTTTAATATTCCTGTAAACAGCCCTCACTAAGTCTCCTTGGCTCATCAAGTTGGCCTTTAGTGATACCCATCCTTTACACTGATGCTAGCTCTCTATCTGGAGTGAATGCAAGTTTATTCTCATCTCACCGAAACTGTGTCACACAACACTCCCTCCAAATCTCACTTCTTATAAGAACATCAGATGAAGCGGTGTCATTTGCCAACCTGCTACACTCATTCTTAACCCAAGACCAAAAGAAAAAAAAGACTGTAATAAATAAAGAGTAGGAAGTCATCAGGAACATGAGCTGGTAAGTCATTAGTAAATGTAAGCCATCCCAGTGTCTAGGGCCTGGATACAAAAAGCAATATGAAAAGTCAATGCTTTATCACATCAGTTTCCCAATCCATACCTTTTCTTCTTTAACGATTAACTTCAAAGCAGAAAATTGTTTTCTTTTTTTCCAGATCAAGCTACTACAGGCTTCTATACAAAATACACGATTAAAAACTGTGTTTATGTGATCAGATGAAAAAGAGTCAAGGTAAAAGCACAAGAGATTCTATCCAGGAATGAGCTAAAGAAAATCGAAGCTAGCTAACTTGTTAATTAAAAACAGCAAATCCACCCAGCAAAATCATACTGCTCTTGCCAGCTACTACCAGCTCTAGCTCCTAGTAAAAACTCCACATGCAGGGACACTGAGAGAGAGAAGTTTAGGTTATAGAAAGGGAACCACAGGCTGTGTTGGCATTCATGGAGGGTCAGCAGCAAGTGTGCAGGTGATGGACGGAAGATCATAGCTGTGGTACAGACGATTGAAGCCAAGATTCATAGGTGTTTGCCAGTGTATTCGCTACTTCTCTGTTGCTATAATTAAACATCATGTCTAAGAAACTTATAGAAGAAAGTTCTGAGTCCACAATGGCATGGAGACATGGAAGCAAGAAGCCAGTATGGTAGACAGAGCAAGAGTTTTAAAATATTTATTTATTTATTCACTTTATATCCCAGCAGTAGCCCCTTTGATCCTCTTGCACAAGTATCACCTTTCCTTCCCCCTCCCTCCTACACTTTTCCTCAGTAAAGGGGAGCTCCCGACCCCAGCACATCAAGTCACATCAGGACTAAACACATCTTTTTTCTCTGTGGCCTGGCAAGGCAGTTTTGCCATGGGGAAGTGGTTGAAATACAGGCATGCTCATGTCACAGACAGCCCTACTCCCCTTACTAGTGGATACACATGAAGCCTGAGCTGCCTATCTGTGTAGGGGACCTAGGTCCAGTCAACACATTTATGGTCCTTGGTTGGTGCTTCATACTCCACAGTCCCCTCTGGAGACTGGTTAGCTGGCTCTATTGGTCTTCCTGTTGAGCTCTTATAACCTCTAGGTCCCTTCATCCTCCCCACCACAACCACTTTTCCACTAGATTCCCTGATTTGCCCAATATTGGCTGTGAGTCTCAGCATCTGTTTCAAACCACTTCTGGGTGGAGCCTCTCAGATGACAACTCTGCTAGGCTCTGCAAGCATAACAGAGTATCATTAATAGCCTCAGGGGGTGACTCTTTTACATGGGGTAGGTCTTGGATTGGGCCAGGCATTGGTTGGACATTCCATCAATCTCTGCTCTGTTTTTTCATTATCTGTGCATGTCTTATAGGCAGGGTAAGTTTTGGATTGAATTTTTGTGGATGGGTTGGTGTTCTCCACCCTCCACTAGGAGTATTGTCTAGTGAGAGGGTGTCCTCTTCGGTCTCCATGTCCCCTGCTATGAGGAGTCTCAGCTAGTCCCAGAGGTCCACCCTAGTTTAGGACTAAGCTTGTCACACAGATGCCCCCACTCACAGTCTTTTCTCTGCAGGCCCTCTGTCCTCCTTTTTTCCCCCTAGGTCTGATCTCCACCCTTATTTCTCTCTGTGCTCCTTCTCCTACCTTGTTCCTTCTCTTTAATCTCTGCCTCTGTCTATTCTATTTCCCCTTCTGAGTCATATTTAAGCATCCTCCCCTGGATCTTCCTTGTTACTGATCTTCTTTGGGGATATGGACTGTAGTATGATTATTCTGTAGTATATGGCTAAAAATCCACTTTAAGTGAGTATATACCATGTGTGTCTTTCTGGGTCTGGGTTACCTCACTCAAGATGATCTTTTCTTGTTCCATCCACTTGCCTGCAAATGTCAGAATTTCTTTGTGTTTAATGGCTGAGTAGTATTTCATTGTGCAAATGTACCACAGTTTCTTTATCCATTCTTTAGCTGAGGGACATCTAGGTTGTTTCTAGAGAACATGGGAAAAAGCCTTGAACTTGTTGACACAAGAGACAACTTCCTGAGCAGAACACCAGCAGCTCAGGCTCTGTGATAAATAATTAATAAATGGGACCTCTTGAAACTGAAAAGCTTTTGTAAGGCAAAGGACACTGCCAATAGAACAAAATGTCAGTCTACAGATTGGGAAAAGTTCTTCACTAATCCTACATCCAAGAAAGAGCTAATATCCAAAATATATAAAGAACTCAAAGCATTAAACACTAACAAACTAAATATACAATTAAAAGAATGGGTCACAGAGCTAAACAGGGAATTCTCAAAAGAGGAATCTTGAATGTCCAAGAAACACTTAAATAAATATTCAACATCCTTAGTTATCAGGGAAATGGAAATCAAAACAACACTGAAATTCCATGTTACATTTGTCAGAATGGCTAAGACCAAAAACTCAAGTGACAACACATGCTGGTAAGGGTGTGAAGAAAGGAGAACACTCCTCCATTGCTGGTGTGAGTGCAAACTTGTACTTTGGAAATCAATCTGGCACTTTCTCAGAAAACTGGGAATAGGTCTACCTCAAGACCCAGCAATACCACTCCTGGGCATGGCCTCTCTCTAAAGTGATAAGTGAGCTCTCACACAATGAGGATAGGAGGTAGAGCAAATATGAGTTCTTAAGGGATGAATGAGGCATCGATGCAGGACAAAGGTCAGGTGGAATAGTATCTAATCAAGAGGCATATCCATGGCTCCAGGAAACCAGCAACCATACATTAAGATGAGATCTCAGCACCTGCTTTGCCATGTTCACAGTAAACTGTAAGATACTTAAATTACCGTAAAGAGAGGTAGGCTAAACCTAACATCCAAGGACTGAAGAAACAGAGAAGCCTTTCCCCACACATGCCATAGAGAAGACTAAGCTAATACCTACATTTGCAGCCCAAGATAGCCTTTTAAACACTGCAGAAAAATTATGGTGTATCCTTATTAAAGTCCCATCCAAGCCACAGTGTTATGCTGTTCACGGTTTCTGTGCTGTTCTTGACTATGCAGCTGTTGATCCTGAGTCTCAGGCCCTATTGTAGATTTTTATTCCAACCTGATGGGGGCGCTTTCAGCAAATATGGCCATTTGGACCTCCTGTGTTCTGCTTGACAAAATCTCTCCTGCCCCCTCCCTTTCAGTGACTTCTCCGAAAACTCTCCAGGAGACCTCCTGTCTTTAGGTTTCTCAATAACCAGATATAGATCTGTTTCACCTAAGTTGGCGCCCGGTCTCGCTGTCCCACGCTTCTAGGAAACTGCCAGCGCAGCGCCACCTGACCATGAGAGGACCATTGTGTGGTATGTAGCAGCAGGGGGCTGACCTCGCTCTCACCCTAGTTCCCCCTCTTCCCCCACCCAACATCCTGCCTTGTGCTTATAAGCAGCCTGGGAAAATAAAATTTTTTCAGCTTGATCAGACCTTTTTGTCTTGCTATCCGTTCTTTGCATCTCTTGTCTCCCATTCTCTCCCTAAGGGTCCATGGGTCTCAGTTGATTGTACGGAGGGCCTGGACACTAGAAGGTAAAGAAAGCAGATTGTAATGGTTATATAGACTTAGGATGAACTCATAATGCCTTAATTTGATCATATTTCTATGGAATTAAAATATATTCCATTTTATGCACATGAAGTTTTGCCTGCATTTGTGTTTATGTACCATATGTGTGCCTGGTGCAAATGGAGGTCTGAAGATACAGTCAGTTCCTCCTGGAACTGGAGTTACAAATGGTTCTGCCACTGTGCGTGTTCTTGAAATCATACCTGGGTTCTCTGAAAGAGCAATAATTTCTCTCCAGTTCTGAGCCATGATGCCAGGCCTGGATAGCATCTTAATACAAATTTGAATCAATGAAAATAAGGTAGACAAACCTACTTTTTTCCGTTCGTTTGTCCCATGGTAAAGACTAAAAGAAATAGACCATTAGTTGCTCTACTAGAGCATGTACTCTATTCTCATTCCAGGCAGAATCCCAACAATGACAGCATGGAATATGTTAATGTCCACTGTTTATATTCTTTATATTGGTAAAGGCCAAGTAAAGCCTGACATTTGCCTTACAATTGATGTTGAGGGTGAGAGATTGAGAGTGCACTTCTGACCCTGGGAGGTTCAAGAGACTCTAGTTTAATCTCTGCCAACCAGGGGGCTGGAGTTTCCTAACACAAGATCAGTGTCTGTGAGAACTCTAAGCTTTGTAGGTTCATCATTTGATGTTATTTCATCATTTCTTCATGTGAAGGATCAAGAACCTTACTTGGGTGACAGTGAAGAAGAACATTTCTCCAGCTTTCATGACTGTGATGTTGTTCATGCTTGGTAAGTAAAGGGAATTATAAATTGACTCTTTCTTCTATGTTGTCATAAAAATCTTTAAGTAATTATGAGCATTGTCCTTAACGTGACACATATGTCCTGTTCTTCCTCTAGGCAGGACCCATGGAGACTCAGTGATCCAGAGACAAGGTCAAGTGACCCTCCCAGAGGCGACTTCCTATTTATAAACTGCAGTTATTCGGCGACAGGATACTCAGCTCTTTTCTGGTATGTCCAATATCCTGGAGAAGGTCCCCAGCTCCTTTTGCAAGTCACAACAGCCAACAACAAGGGAAGCAGCAGAGGGTTTGAAGCCACATATGATAAAGAGACCACCTCCTTCCACCTGCAGAAAGCCTCAGTGCAAGAATCAGACTTGGCTGTGTACTACTGTGCTCTGAATGACACAGTGGGAGACACTGCAGGGGGAGCTGAGCACAAACTCTAAGAAGCAAAAGAAATCCTGGTGTCTGATCATATGCTTTTTGGATCACTCCATTTTTTCACACAGTATGTGCTGTTCCCCCAATATTTATCTAGTTAATTAAGATTTTAATAAGGTATTTCAGTGGTTCCTCAGGGGGGGGTCACACTGATTTCACAGAAAAGCCATGGATACAATGAAGTGGTCAGTTTTCTTCATCTCCATATATAGGTCATCATCTTCATATTGCTTGAAGTCACCTCTGGCTCAAGTTGCTCACAGAGGCCAAATATTCCTGAAAAGGTGGCAATTTAATAATGTCTGGCTAATACTATGGAAGGACAATCAGAAGGTTATACTTTTTCATACTTAGAGATTTTTAGTAGAAATTATTAGAAAAGTGAGGAGGAAAGGGAAGTTGGAAAATGTGGGCAATCTTCAGATTTTCAGTTCCTTCTTTCCTGTGAATCCAACTCCCAGTCTCATCTCCAGCTCTGTACTGACCTACTTGGCCTATCTTGGCCTTGGTTGGCCTTTCTTTTCTCTTTTTCCCCAATTCCAGTGGAATAAGAAAATCTCCATGGCACACCCTAGTGTGTATACTGTAGCCAGTGTTTGCTACTTTGTGGTTTCTTCTTTCTTCTACCCTTGTCCACCCATTTCCCACTCTTTCACCCCCTAACACTAGATAGTAGGGAAAAAGTATGAAGGGGAAGTGGGTGACATTATTGTTAGACTACTTCCTACTGATTAGGGGCATTCAATTTGGGGGGAATTTTGATTTTACTGGCAGCATTTTGAATTTCTTCTTGTGGTTTTTTGTTCTTTGTCATGACTCTTTACCAAACTGTGAAAAGCAACAAACATCCAACAACCAACAATCTCCAACTTCTCTGGTCTGTAGCATTTATACACCCTCTATAAAGTGTCCAGGATTCCAAACGTCAAACAATTGCAGAGACTATATGTTGCTGGCAACCTCATGCCCCTGCTAGAGCAAGAGGCAAATCATAGTCAGCTGCTGTGGACATTTTGAAATGAAAACATATTCTTATAATATTTCTGAGTTTTTTAAGAAACCAAAATATCATTACAGGATACACTCACCCCACTTCTTTTCTAGCTCATCTCCATGCCAAAATGTCTACATCCAATACCAAGAGTCACATTATTTTTTGAAATCTCATGTCAACACTTGGCAGAATCTCAGAAATTCCTTACCAGGAAACTGAGAGCCACCATGTTCTCTGAAGGACCAGAGAGGGCAATAGAAACAGAGGATTATAACAAAGACAAACACACACACACACACACACACACACACACACACACACACACACACA
>CAJRSG010012595.1:119343-147120 GCA_907169655.1 Acomys percivali
ACACACACACACACACACACACACACACACACACACACACACACACACATACACCAAAGACAAGAGTTGATATCATCAGTAAGAAGTATCATGATCCCAAACACAGATTCCTAGTTTACAGCACAAAACAGTGGATAAAAACCAGGATGATATGTCTTCACTAAAGCCTAGAAGCCTTACTACAATTGTACAATTGGATCAGAGAAATGCTACATAGTTGAATCACAAAAAAGGACTTCCAAAGAGCTTTTGTGAATATGTTAGAGGTCCTGAGAGAGAAAATGAGTATATCTCTTAAAGAAATCTATGGAAACACAAACAAACAATAGGATGAAATGGAGAATACAGTTCAAGACTTACAAGTGGAAATAGAATTAATTCAGAAAACACAAACTGATGGAAAACTGGAAACCAAAAAATGTAGAAATGTAAACAGGAAGCTCAGAGGCAAGCCTCCCCAAGACAGTATAAGAGATGGAAGAAAGAATCTCATTTGTTCAACACATGATAGAAGAAATGGGTACCTGGGACCAAGAAAATGTTAAATCTAAAAATATCCAGGCACAAAACAACCAGGAAATCTAGGATACTTTGAAGAGACCAAATATATGAATAATAGAAATAAAGGAAGGAGAACAAAGGTGAAAGACACAGAAAACATTTTCAACCAAATCATGTAACTAAAATGCGTAAGCCTAAAAAGGAGGTATCTATTAAGGCACAGGGAGCACACAGAACATCAGATAGGCTGGACTAGATAAGAAAGTCTCATGTTACATAGTAATCAGAATACTTAATGTACAGAACAGGGAGAGAATATTAAAAGGGACAAGGATAACTGTATAAAAGGAAATAACATACAAAGGAAGGCATCTAAGACTAACACCTGACTTTTCAATGGCGATGTTAAATCAGAAGGCCCTGAACCTACGTTCTACATAGTCTAAGGGTCTGCAGATACCACCCAGACTGCTATACCCCCAAAAACTTTCAATTTCTATAGATGGAGAAAGTCAATAAAAATTAAGTTAAACAAATCCAGCTCCATAGAAGGTGCTAGAAGGAAAAATTTAACCTGAAGAGGATAACCACACCCATTAAAACACAAGGAATAAATAATGTCAGACCATCGAAACAAAAAACAAAAACAGAAACAGACAAAAAACAATCAACAACAACAACAGAGGGGAAGGAATCGATCACTACCACAAAAGCTGAGAATCAACAAACACTCTTCGTTGATAACTCTCATTATTGAATGGTTTCAATTCCCCAAGAAATTGACACATACAAATAGAATGACTTAATACCCAGGATCCATCCTTCTGATACAACTTAACATCAAGGATAGACATCACCTCAGGGTAAAAGAATGGAAAAGGACATTCCAAACAAAAGGACCTGAGAAGCAAGCTGGAATAATCATTGGATATCTTGAGTAAATAGGCCTCAAACCAAAACTACTTTGGAAAGATATGGAAAGATACTACATACTCATCAAAGGAAAAATATATCAAGAGGACTTGACATATTTTAATATTTATGCATCCAACACTAGTGGACCCAAGTTGATAAAACAATAACAACAAAAACAAAAACAACACTACTACAGCTTAAATCACACATTGACTCTCCAACACTTATAGTGGGAATCTTCAGTACCATACTTTCACCAGTAGACTAGTCATTAGCACAAAAACTGAACAGAGAAATTCTGGAACTAACTGATGCCATAAACCAAATGTACCTAACAGATAACTGGTGAACATATTACCCAAATACAGAAGAATATACCTTCTTCTCAGAACATCTAGTAGCATTCTCCAAAATTGACTACATACTCAGATACAAAGCCAGTCTCAATATATATAAGCAAACTGAAATAACATCTTCCATCCTTTATGACTTCCATGGATACCATCATCAACACAAAACTTGCAAACTCATGGGAACCTAAAAGCTCACTACTAAATGAAAAATGGGTCAAGGCAGGGATTAGGAAAAAAAGAAAAGTCTTTATGGAATTGAAGGAAAATGAAAACACAACATATCAACATAAATGGACACAATGAAAGTGGTTCTAAGAGACAAGTTTATAGCACTAAGAGTCCACATAAGAAAAATAATGGTGAGATCTTACACTAGCAACATAACAGCACAGATAAGAGTTCTAGAACAAAAATAAGAAATAAGATCCAAAGGAATAGGCAGTGATACATAAGTCAAGTGCTTTTTTTTATTAGATAGTTTATGGCTCTTGTGGGAAGGATTGCCACCCCAAGTGGCACAACTTAGTTTAAGTGTGTAGGTATGTGTGTGTGTGTGTGTATAATTTTAAATGAACATAAAATAATACAATTTCTTGACACTTTATCAAACATCACTTATTCTATGTTTCTCCTCCTCCCCTCTGCTTCTGTATCGACTTCCTTTCTGTCCCCCAATTAAAGGCTCCTTCTCATTTTTACATTTCCTCCCTCATATCTTCTATACTCTATCACCCTCTGTAGAGCTCATCTCACATGCTCCATTTTTACTTTGCTAGTGTGTGCAGTTACTTCAGTTTACAATTCACACCTGAAGGTTTTGATCTCAGAACAACAGATGAGACAGAACATGTGACATTTGTGATTGTGGGTCTGGGCTATTACTGAAAGGTGTGTGCTGTTGTCATTTTGTGTTTTTTCCTGTTTGCATTCTTAATCATTCTTTGTGCTTCAGTGATTCCCACTTCATTTGTCTTCTTCCTATAATTTGTATGCAACGTTCCTACACCTCTTCACTCTGTAGGATTGCTTCCAGTGCTCTCTATATGGAGGGTCCCATGACATGAGTCTTTTTAGCCTATTCATTTCATGGACAGTTTTTTTCTTTCTTCTTCAACTATGGAGGATACTTTTGAAGGGCACCATAGTCTAGTTGACTTGTATAGTCACTTAGAATTTGGTTTACATTGTTCCAGTCACTGATCGCTTTCATTGAGAAATCATGTGTTGTTATGATGGATTTTCCTTTATGTATAACTTCTGTGTTTTTTTGCATACTTCAACTCTTCCTTAGTTCTATATGTTTAGTATTTTCATTATAATAATCTAAAGAGAATTTCTATTCTTGTCTTCTTTATTTGGTGTTTATGGGCTTCTTGTATCTATATAAATGTGTGCTTTCTTAGTTTAGGGAACTTTTCTTCTATGACTTTTTTTTTATTACTGTTTTGTGTGTATGTGTTTTACCTACATGTGTGACTGCAAATCACATGTGCATGGTACACAAGTAGGCCAGAAAAGCATGTCAGATCCCTCAAATCTGGAATTATACCTGGCTGTGAGCCACCTTATGGGTGCTTGGAGATAAACCCAGGTCCTCTAGAAGAACGACTAGTCCTTTTAGTTGTCAAACCTTTTTTTCACCTTTATCAACACATAACTTTTTATGGTGTCCTACAGTTTCTGCCTGTTTCTTTCCTGTGTTTGAAAAATGCTTTTAATATCCTTTGTTTTTATCTTTGACCCCTGATATTCTGTCTTGCATTGATGCATTCTATTTGTAAGGCTTCCCCTATGTTCTCTCAGTGGCTTATAAAGCTGTTAAGTTCTATTTTCATTTCAGCTTGAGTTCTCTTTAATATTTCTCTTTATTGAATTCAGTTTTCAAAGCTTCAATTGTACTTATCATTTCATTTAGCCTTACATTTCATTTCTTGGGTATCATTCAAGCATTTATTTCATTTGAGATAATTTTCTTCAAGTGCAGGAGCTGTGTGTTTGTGTCATCTTTAAACTCCTTGTATTCTTTAGTGAAGTTCATTATTATTCCTTTAAGTTCTATGTTCTGAGGCTCACCGATAATTCTGTACTTGGGTGATAGTCAATGCTGCCTTGACCCTTGATATTGTTTGTGTTTTGTGATTAGATTGAACGTATGGACTTCTTTAGTTGGTTGTGTGGCCTATGATGATACAGTAGGTTGAGCTGTTACACAGGTAAACATGATTTCCACATGGACATAACTCATGGGTTGGCCAAGTGGGACTTAGGAGTGTAGGCTGGGTCCATGGTTGCAGATACAGGCTTGATCTGGGGTTGGAGAGGATACATGAAGTGTCAGACATACTGAGCAAGCGGTGCTGATGTATCAGGAATGTGCTGGGCCTTGAGACTGAATATCAGTGGGAAGACTTTTTCCAAAGAAGTTTATCCTTTTTAAAATTTAAGGAAACACATTTGCTTGGAAGCATTCCAAGATGGCTTTGACCATCTGGATCTACTGCGAGGAGACTAGGGACTTGAATGGAGACACAGAGGGCTAGATCTTGAGAACTGTAGGTGAGTGGTGTCCCAACCTCTGCAGACCACCGGTAGGCATAACCCCGGGACAAGAAACAGCCCAGAGGTGCTAAACATACTCCCCAAACTCTGGAACGGAATCCATATGCGAGCTACAGCCAGCATATAAAGCACAAACTCACTGTGTGGGGAGGTGGTCTTCCAGAGCCCCCGGCCTGAGGAGTCTCAGGGAATCGGGTGAAACTGTCCTTGGATCCCTCCACCCACCCCACGTCAAACTGCAGAGGTTGCCCGCTCAGGCTGAGTGGAAACACAGGCAGAGGGGCCCACCAAAAACAGCTAGAGAGGGAGTGCAGCTCTTGGGCCATCCTAGGCCCAGTCTAAAGCCAGACAGAAAGGTCTGAGCCTGTGAACAGGGGCAGTTAGAAACCAGATTGGACTGCTCTCACAGGACCTGTAGGATCTCCCATGCCATTGGGAGATGTGGGTCGTGCCTGCAGTGTCTAATTGCTGACCTAGAGAGAACTCCGAGATTCCTGGCTTACAAAGGCATGGAAAGTGCTTCCACGTTGGACTCCACCAGCAGCCTGAAACCACATTGCCTCTGATGTGCAGGGCTATGATCCTGCACTCCACAACAACCAGAACCTAGCTGGGGCAGCTCCCACAAGCCTGGCAAGATCTTCCATGTTGCTGGGAGAGGCTGGACACTTCTACTGGGTATAGAGGTAGAGCTAAAAGACAGCTACAGCCCAGAAGAACTTACCCAGCTGAGGTCTTGGCTACAAAGTGACAGGAAGGACAGGCAGCTGGGACCATGCTACCTAACCAGAGTACTTGTGTTGGGACCTTGTTTTAGGTCCCAAAACTGCTGATCAGAATTACAGCGGTAAGGTGAAAGGGTCCAGACAGAAGCCTACTTTGGCTGACTCAGTCTGGAGCCTAAGGTGTAGTGAAAAATCTCCAGAAGTGGAAACCATATTACCTGCCTATTTCATGGAAATACTCCATGATCCCCACAGGCAAGGGCACCTGACCCATAACCAATCATCAACTATACACTCTCAACCAGTGAAGGTCACTAGAAGCTACTTCCCAACATCTGAGATTCCAAAGTGACAAGAGAATAACAAAAGAATGCTGACAAAAATCAAAACAATGTGGCATCTCCAGATCCCAGCAATCCCAATGAAAACAACTTGGGGAACCCCAAATCAATCGATATACAAAAAAAATGGCCTCAAGTACTTAGTAAAGAAGATGATAACAGAAGAAATGAATAAAATCTGTAAACATCTGCAGGAGGAGGCAAACAAGAGGGCTGAAGATTTAAAAGACTCATATAAAGAGGCACTTGAAGAATTTCAGAAAAATAGAAATAACCAGATGAAGGAAATCATTAAAACAATTCAAGACCTGAAGGTAAAAATGGAAGCTATGATAAAGGAACACACAAAAGAAAAATGTGATCGAGAGGCATCAGAGAAGAAAGCATGCATCTCAGAGGTGGCTTTATCTAACATATTGCAAGAAATGGAGGAACAAATATCGACCCTTGAAGGTATAATCATAGAACTGGAAACAACCATCAAAGAAAATGCTAAATCTGAAAAGTTCCTGACACAGAACATTCAAGAAATCAAGGACACCATGAAAAGACGAGACTTGAAAATAATAGGTGTTGAGGAAAGAGAGGACAACCGACTCCACAGCCCAGAAAATATCTTTAATAGAATCATAGAAGAAAATTTCCCCAATTTGAAGAAGGAGATGCATATGAGCATAGAAGAGGCCTATAGAACACCGAATAGGATAGACCAGAAAAGAAAATCTTCCCGCCACATAATAATAAAAGCACAAAATATGCAGAACAAGGTAAAAATATTAAAAGTGGAAAGAGAAAAAGGCCGAGTAACATAAGATGGCAAAGCTATCAGAATTACTCTTGACTTCTCAGAAGAAACCATGAAAACCAGAAGGACCTAGGCAGAGGTCTTGCAAACCCTAAGAGAACACAGATGCCAGGCAAGATTACTACATGCGGCGAAACTATCAATAATCGTTGATGGAGAAAACAAGATATTCCATGACAAAAACAAATTCAAACAGTACCTAGGCACAAATCCGGCTCTTCAGAAGTTACTAGAAGGAAAACCCCACCCCAAGGATCAAATTACAACCAAAACTACAAAGGAAATATATAACTACATCATCGCAAAATAACAACCTCACAAAATTTCAACTGTAACAAACAGCAAAAATAAAAGAACTTAGCAGCCACTGGTCATTAATATCTCTCAACATTAATGGTCTCAATTCTCCAATAAAAATACACAGACTTACTGAGTGGATGCATAAACATGACCCAACATTCTTCTGCATTCAAGAAACACATCTCAACCACAAGGACAGACATTGCCTCAGAGTAAAAGGTTGGGGAAAATATTTCAAGCAAATGGTCACAAGAGCAAGCTGGGGTAGCCATTATAATATTTAATAAAATAGACTTTCAACCAAAATTAATTAAAAGGGATGAGGAAGGACACTTCATACTCATCAAAGGTAAAGTCAACCAAGAAGACATCACAATTTTGAAAATCTATGCTCCTAATAAAAGGGCACTCACATTTGTAAAAGATCTGTTAACAAAGCTTAAACCACTCATCAATCCACACACATTAATAGTGGGAGACTTCAACACCCCACTTTCACTGAATGATAGGTCTTTTAATCAAAAACTAAGCCAGGGAATAACGTCATTAACAAATGTCATGAATCAAATGGATCTAACAGATATCTACAGAACTTATCACTAAAAAGAAAAGGATTATACCTGCTTCTCAGCACCCCATGGAATGTTCTCCAATTTTGATCACATAATAGGTCACGAAGCAAGCCTCAACAATTACAAGAAGATGGAAATAATACCTTGTATCTTATCAGATCACCATGGTCTTAGGCTGGCCTTCAACAACAATAGAAATAACAAATATCCTACTCACATGTGGAAACTAAACAACTTTCTACTTAGTGACACGTGGATCATAGAAGAAATAAAGGAAGAAATAAAAGAATTCCTAAAATTCCATGAAAATGATAGAACAACATACCCAAATTTGTGGGACACATTGAAAGCAGTGATAAGAGGAAAATTCATGGCACTAAGTGCCTTTAAAAAGAAAATGGAAACATCCCACATGAACAACTTAACAACACATCTGGAAGCCCTAGAAAAAAAAGAAGCAGAACCACCCAAGAGGAGTAAATGCCTAGAAATAATCAAACTCAAGGCTGAAATCAATAAATTAGAAACAAAGAGAACAATTCAAAGAATCAACAAAACAAGAGCTTATTCTTTGAGAAAATTAACAAGATAGACAAACCATTAGCCAAATTAACTAAAAGACATAGAAACATTATCCAATTCAACAAAATCAGAAATGAAAAGGGAGACATAACAACTGACACCAAAGACATACAAATTATCATAAGAACTTACTTTAAAGACATTTATGCCACAATATTTGAAAATCTAAGGGAAATGGACAATTTTCTCGACCGATCCCATTTGCCAAAATTGAATCAAGATCAGATAAACAAATTAAACAGCCCTATTTCGCCTATAGAAATAAAAGCGATCATTGATAGTCTCCCAACCATAAAAAAGCTCAGGACCAGATGGCTTCAGTACAGAATTCTGCCAGTCCTTAAAAGAGGAGCTAAGGCCGATACTCTACAAGCTTTTCCAAAAGATAGAAACTGATGGAACATTACCAAATTCATTCTGTGAGGCTATAGTTACATTGATACATAAACCCCACAAAGACCCAACAAAAAATAGAATTTCATACGAATTTCTCTTAAGAACATTGATGCAAAATACTCAATAAATGAATACAACAACATATCAAAGACATCATTCACCATGACCAGGTAGGCTTCATTCCAGACATGCAGGGATGGTTCAATATACGGAAATCCATCAATGTAGTCCACCATATAAACAAACTGAAAGAGAAAAACCACATGATAATCTCCTTAGATGCAGAAAAAGCATTTGACAAAATCCAACACCCATTCATGTTTAAAGTTATGGAGAGATTTAGAATACAAGGCACTTATCTAAACATAATAAAGTCTATATACAGCAAGCCAATGGCCAACATTAAATTAAATGGAGAGATACTCAAGGAAATCCCTCTAAAATAGGGGACCAGACAAGGCTGCCCACTTTCTCCATATCTCTTCAATATAGTTCTTGAAGTTCTAGCCGGAGCAATAAGACATCAAAAGGAGATCAAGGGGATCCAAATGGGAAAGGAAGAAGTCAAATTATCCCTATTTGCAGATGATATGATAGTGTATAAAGTGACCCCCAAAATTCCACCAGAGAACTCCTACAGCTGATAAACACCTCCAGCAAATTGGCTGGATATAAAATTAACTCAAAAAAGTCAGTAGCTTTTCTATATACAAATGACAAACAGGCAGATTAGGAAAACTACACTCTTCACGATAGCCACAAGCAATATAAAATATCTAGGAGTAACTCTAACAAAGCAAGTGAAGGACTTATTTGAAAAAAACTTTAAATCTCTGAAGAAAGAGATAGAAGACGACATCAGAAGATGGAGGGATCTACCTTGTTTGTGGATTGGGAGAATTAACATAATAAAATGGCCATCTTGCCAAAAGCAAGTTACAAATTCAATGCAATCCCTATCAAAATACCTACAAAATATTTTGAAGATATTGAAAGATCAATTCTCAACTTCATATGGAGAAACAAAAAAACCCAGAATAGATAAAACAATCTCGTCCAATAAAAGTTCCTCCAGAAGAATCTCCATACCTGAACTCAAGCTTTACTATAGAGCAACAGTAATTAAAACAGCATGGTACTGGCAAAGCAGTAGGCTGGTGGCCAATGAATTCAAATTGAAGACACATAGATGAAACCACACACATTTGCTCACTTGATTTTGACAAAGAAGACAAATCTATTCAATGGAAAAACGATAGCATCTTCAACAAATGGTGCTGGTCTAACTGGATGTCTCCATGTAGAAAAATGCAATTAGACCCTTATTTGTCACCATGCACAAAACTCAGGTCCCAGTGGATTAAAGACCTCAACATAAAACCAGAGACATTAAATCAGTTAGAGGAAAACACTGGGCAGAGCCTGGAACACATCGCGATGGGAGACAACTCCTGAACAGAACACCAACAGCCCAGGCCTTAAGGTCAGCAATTAATAAATGGGACCTCATGAGGCTGAGAAGCTTCTGTAAGGCAGGAGACACTGTCAATAGAACAAAGCGACAGCCTACAGACTGGGAAATGATCTTCACCAACCCTTCATCTGACAAAGGTCTAATATCCAAAATATATAAAGAACTCAAGACATTAAACACCACCAAACCAAACAACCCAATTGAGAAATGGGCCTCAGAACTAAACAGAGAATTTCCAGCAGAGGAATATCAAATGGCTGAGAGACACTTAAAGAAATGCTCGTCCTCGTTAGTCATCAGAGAAATGCAAATCAAAATGACACTGATATTCCATCTTACACCCCCCATCAGAATGGCTAAGATCAAAAACTCAGGTGACACCACATGTTGGAGAGGATATGGAGAGAGAGGAACACTCCTTCATTGCTAGTGGGAGTGCAAACTAGTACAACCACTTTGGAAATCTATCTGGAGCTTTCTCAGAAAACTGTTAATAGGACTTCCTAAATACCCAGCTATTCCACTCCTTGGAATATACCCAGAAAATGCTCTACCACACAACAGGGACATATGCTCAACCATGTTCACAGCAGCCTTATTCATAATAGCGAGAACATAAAAACAGCCTAAATGTCTTTCAGTAAAGAATGGATGAAGAAACTGTGGTACATTTACACTATGGAATACTACTCAGCTATTAAAAACAAGGAATTCCAGAAATTTGTGAACAAATAGGTTGAACTAGAAATGATCATAATGAATGAGTTAACCCAGAAGAAAAAATAAACAAATTGTAGATACTCACTTATATCGAGATGCTAACCCAAGGGGTATGTCCCATGAAAGACTTTACTTACCAGGAATTTGGGTCAGAGGGGAGGACATACTATTGGGAATTTAGGTGACAGAAGCATGGGAGAATGGGGAAATAGAAGGATTCAGAGGATCCGAGAAACCTGTAAGAAGAACATTATGATGGCAGATATGGATCCTGGAGTCCTTGCTGCTCAAACTATGGCACCAGCCAAGGAGGATACTTGTAGTAAATTTCGAACCCCTACCCAGACCTAGTCGATGGACAGGTCATTCTCCACTGCTGAGTGATGAGTCATGTCTGACTTTCGTGCAAACTCTAGGCCCCTATTTCTGACCACGTCCCCTTGAAAGGGAGGCCTGGTGGCACTGAGAGGAAGGATAACAGGTCACCAGGAAGACACTTGATACCCTATGAACATATACAGGGGTAGGAGGTCCCCTGCAGTCACAGACATAGAGGAGGGGAGTAGCGGTGAAGCAGGAGGGAGGGAGGAATGGGAGGATACAAAGGATGGGCTAACAATTGAGATGTAATATGAATAAATTAATAAAAAAAGAAAATAAATAAAATTTAAATAATTTATTCAGATTACAACTCAATTGTTATCCCCTCACATGTATCTTCCCGTCCCACCTTTCCTCCCTTTTCACCCTATTCCATTTGCCTAGGTCTGTGACAGAAGGGGACCACCTCCCCCACCGTATGATCACAGCCTATCAGGTCTCATCCTGGTAGCATGCTTATGCTTCTTCTGAGAGCTACCAGGCCTCCCCACCAAGGGGAAGTGGTCAAATAGGGGGCATCAGATTTCATGTCAGAGATACTCCCTGGTCTCCATACAACTGTGGTGAATGTGTTGTCCAGTGGCTAGATCTGAATAGGGGTCTAGGTTTAATGCATGCACTGTCCTTGGTTGGTATAGTAGTTTGAGCAGACACTCCCCCTCCCCGTGCTCAGATCTTCCAGCCTTGATGGTCTTATTGTAGGCTTCTAGGACCCTCTGGATCCCTCTATTTCCCCTTTCTCCCAACCTCTCTCACATAGAGTCCCAGTAGGAAGTTCCAGGATTCTCACCATGGCTCCAGTGAATAAGATCGTAAATGTAGAGGTCCTGTTTTCCAGTTTCTCCTTGCTCTGAGGGTCACTGTGGAACATGTTCAGTTCTGGCATTCTTCTGGTACAAATGGGTTGATGACGACCTAAGAAATGTAGAATGGGATAAAGTGAATGTGTTAGGGAAGAGGAGAGAGAAGAAAGAAAGGGGAGAAATGGAGGAGGGTTGAGTCAGGAAGAGGGAGGGTGAGAGAAAGTAGATCTATAATGTTCATGACCAATCCCTACATAACAGGATCTTATTCAAGAGAAGAGAATTTAAAAATTACACAAATGAACAATTTTCTAGGTTTCATTTAGAGTTTAGGTCCTGAACACAACTCCATATCTCCTGCACCATCCTGAGTAAAGTTCTCTTTGGACACAAGTGCACTCCTGACACCAAATGCAGTGAGTTCCAGGCCTTTCTAGGTGCTGACATAAAGAAAGAGTCATCCTAGACCATCTGTAGTTTTAATGACATGTCACAGTTTGTCCCACATTATACCAACAATGCAATATGTTTGGGTTTTGTTTTGTATATTTTTTATTGTTTGTTTTTTTTGTGTGTGTGTGTGGGAGGGAGTTTGTAAGAGTTCAGGGTAGATACCAAAGGATGGCAGATGAGTAGGATTGGAGTACATGATGTGAAACTCACAAGGAATCAATAAAAAGTTAAATAAATTCAAAACTCAAAGATGGGTTTGAATGTGGACGTTTGTAGTGACATGGATTTTAGAGTTATGCTATACAAAACACCTCATTCAGATTTCTATGGTAGATTTTTTACTCACTTTTTCAGTGTAGGCAACTGCCTGTGTGATACTTGTTCTTAACAAGAAAGAAGACAACACCTGCTCTGTATATACACACATGTTCACATCTTCATCCTGAATTGGGCAAATGTCTCTGAATACTCCAACTAAATTCTCAAGTGCTTTACTTTTGAATAGTTAATCTAGAAGAATCTAAAGATTGGCTATTTCTTTGGTATCAGGAGCCCACAAGGTGGAAGTGTTTTCTCAGGAGTCTTTAGCAAGGGTCTCAAGTGGGAGAGAAGGGGGTAGACTGAGGGGAAGAAGGAAGGTGCAGGAAGAAGAGGAGGTAGTGGAGGAAGGGCCGGGGGAAAGGCTTGGTGCTGCTCAGGTGGTGAGGAGTCTTTTTTCTAGGTGTTAACTTAATATTGAGAGTCTCAGTCCTCATTGAGAGGGAAGAAGACAGTATGACATCCTCGAGTGTGTCACTAGTGGTCCTGTGGCTTTAGTTAAACTGTAAGTGTGGGCCCCTTCAAGGCCTGAGATAGGGCACAGAGCACACAGTGGAGAAATTATGTTTCTATTCCATATGCAGTGGAAGTAAAAAACAAGAGTAGAGAGGTCTTGAGTCATTGGAATAAAATTTTAACATTTTAAAATTAAGTGTTCCTGAAGGGAAAGGCAAACTATTGGCTTCGTTGAAATATTTTCCACTTCTCTCTTCTCACATACTGACGGTTATGTTATGCACTCACTCTTAGTGTTTGTATGTTGCTGAGTTGGAAGACCAAAATATGGCCCTGCGATGCCCCACATGCCACGGTATAATGTCCACCCTCACCCCCACAGCATAGCTTGCTCCTTGATTTTTATAATCTTTAAAAAAAACATTTGTTTTCTAATTTTCCAAAACTAGCTAACAAATTAGTAGGTTTCTCTAAGGCATTTTATTACATATGTACTTTTTGTTGACCCCTTACTAAGCCCATCCCCTCTTCCACCTCCCAGTTCCCCATCCCCATGTAACCTTCTTGCTCACTGGATTCCTGCATCTACTTTTGTATCATGTGGTCTGTACCTCCCACTTATCTCCTTTAATGCTTCTTTACCCCTATTGTTGACAGTTCTCTAGTTTTGTGGCACCTACACAGACTCACATTCACTTGAATACATACAAATAAAAATTAAAAGCTAATAGTTGTATTCTCCCTCGATTCTCTCACCTAGAGTCACAGTAGGAAGTTTTCCCTTCTGTCCCACTTTCCTGGTAAGCAAAGACTTTCTTGGGACATGCCCCTTGGGCTAGTGTCCAGATATAAGTGAGTATGTACCATTTGACTCTTTCTGCTTCTGGCTTAACTCACTCATTATGATAATTTCTATCTCAATCCATTTGTCCACAAATTTCAGGAATTCCTTGTTTTTAATAGCTGTGTAGTATTCCATAGTGTAATTGTACCAGTTTCTTTATCCATTTTTCTACTGAGGGACACTTAGGCTGTTTCCAGGTTCTGGCTATTATGAATAAGACTGCTATGAACATGGATGAGCAAACAAACTATAGCACCAGCCAAGGACAATATATGAAGTAAAATTCGAATCCCTACCCAGATCTAGCCTATGGACAGGACATTCTTCACAGTTGAGTGGAGAGTGGGGTCTGACTTTCATACGAACTCTAGTGCCTCATATTTGATCATGTCCCCTGGATAGAGAGGCCTGGTGGCACTCAGAGGAAGGATAGCAGGCTACCAAGAAGAGACTTGATACCCTATGAGCATATACAGGGGAAAGAGGTCCCCCTCAGTCACAGTCATAGGGAAAGGGAGTAAGGGGAAAATGGGAGGAAGGGAAGAATGGGAGGATACAAGGGATGGGATAACAATTGAGATGTAATATGAATAAATTAATAAACTATAGTAAAAAAGAATTACAAATAAAACTTTAATAATAAAAAATAGGATATTTACAAACTCAGTCTACCAGAAATTAAGATATAGACAATTTCATTCTTAAAGGTATTTACAATTACCCAAATCCCTTATTTAAAGATAATATGGAATCCTTGCATTCTTTTCATTGAGTCTTGAGCTATAAAAGTATGCCTTAAAATAGCACTGGAATGCCTCAGTTACTTGTGACTTCACAAGTAACAAGTAACAAAATGCTCACTCCAGCCAAGAAGTATGAGACCAATCTGGGAAATACAGCAGTGGTCACTCATCCACTCACTCCCTCAGACCAACCAACCAACCAACCAACCAACCATCCAACCAACCAACCAACCGACTGACTAAAAACGAAGTAGTCCATGAACTGAATAAAACGTGGGCAGTGCATGTGTGCTCTGTGTGATATTCAACCTGGGTCTTTTCCTCTCTGTTGCATCAAAGACTCCCATTCTATTCTAGTTTCCTGGCTACTGGCATGCTCTGGTTTCTTCTTGATATATCACCTTTCATTTCACTCTGGTGTTTTTTCCCCTTCCCCTCCAATCCTGCCATAACAACACACCACAGACTGGATTATACAGCAAGTGCTTACATAGTCTTGAGAGCTGGATACAAAAGGCCAAGATGTCAGCAGCTTCCCTTTCTACCGCTACTCTAGCTCCATATGGCAGTAGCAGCAATTGATGTTAATGACCTGGCCGTGTATGTATTCAGATGGACTTGCTTTAGGATTTTGGTTCAGAAGATGAAGAGGATAGAAAGAGTTCTTTTATAGGAGCAGTGGGAATTGCCTCAAGTTGGAGCTAATAGGGGAGTTGACAGCAGAGATGCAGCCATGTTTGTCTGGGTAAGAAGCCTTGCAGGCACCTCCTGCTCAGTGTTGAGCTCAGAAGGGACTGCAGAGATATTCCGGAGTCATGTGCTGCTCTCTTTATCATGTGGTTTTTCTTCTAGTCCTCTGTGCTTTTGTGGGATTCTGAGGCAGAGATGGGGTTCACTAGTTGTCTTTTCTGCTTAACACAGCCAGATCCCATTTCTGTTGCTCACTAACAACTCTCGCTCAATGTAAAACCTCATTCCAGCATCAGACACAAAATTTACAGAAGGCCACATACACACTCTGAATGTGCTCATCTACACTTCTTAAAGGTGTTTTGTAAACACTGGTCTCAGATCACTTCTTGAGTTCTATCCTGACTCACACTATTTCACCTGAGCTGGAACCAGAGCTTGGTCATAAGACAGGATTTCTACAAACGACCTTGCATTGGTCATCAGTCATCTTTAGAGGAAGAAAAGGACATGGAATGGGAGGTGCCCTGTCATTCTGCAGATGTTTAGTTGGCGGTTGCCCTGGCACCCAGAACCAACCTGGCACCCAGAACCAACCTGGCACCTGGATCCAACCTGCCACCTGGAACCAACCTGGCACCCTTTGGCTGATTCCTGGGGAGCCCAGGGAAAGAGAAACTGAAGAACTCTCCTAGCCCTTTACCGATGTGAGCAATACCCTCACCCCCATCCTTATAAAGAGTCACTGACTACAGACCTTTCCCCCCACAGACAACCCTTTTTCCATGGGGTGTCTGTCAATCCTTCACTGTCATGCTCTCCTAGCAGGAAGTTGGTGCCACCACCAGATGTCAGGCTTCCTCTTCCTCAGACTGCCTAGGCTTTAAATCAGAGAGATGGGGGAAGAGCAGTGAGGAGGAGAGATGGATGGGGAGATGAAGGAGGGAGGGGATAGGGAAGGGGTGTTTGAACTTGCTTCTGAGAGACTCTTCAAGCCAGGTGCTCAGAAACCAACCACGTTGTGAGCAGGCCTGGAGCTTCACCTCTTGTGATCTGACCTCCAATGGGAAGAATGGACAGACTCCTGGGAGTGTCGATGGTGATGCTGTGGGTGCAACTAACAAGTGAGTTGGGTTTTTAGTGAAAGGAGTAGGAACAACAAAGTTCAAAGCCCACATACATGTGAGATGAAGAGATGAAGCCCCTTTAATAACATGGAAATGCAGTTTTAAAATGTAACTACTAACTCCTATTCTCTGGCCTGTGCTTCTATGTAGGGATGAACAGCCAACTAGGACAAGAGAATCTTCACTTCTGAGCATCCAGGAGGATGAAGATGTCACTGTGAACTGCAGTTACAAGACATCCATAGTAGCTTTACAGTGGTACAGACAGGAATCCAGCAGAGGCCCTGCCATACTAGTGTTAATACTTTCAAATGAGAGAGAGAAACTCCATGGAAGACTTAGAGCCACCCTCGACACCTCCATCCAGAGCAGTTCCTTGTCCATCACTGCTGCCCAGGCTGCAGACGCTGGTGTGTACTTCTGTGCTACAGATGCACAGTGTGCAGGAGGCACCTACAGTCTTGACACAAACCCCCAGAGCTGCTGTCTACACCGTACAGCAGGTGAAAAGCTGCTTTGCCATCCTGTGAATAACAGTCTTCTAGCAATGCAAAAGAATTCTTTCAAATTTGTGACTTTTTTAAACTTTATTTTCCCAATAAGTGTTGAAAGGAAAAGATAAATGAAATGGAGTCCTGATACCCTAAGATTCCAGGAAGAAGGTGGTACTGCCCTCAGAACCACACTGGCTTAGGCAAGATTGTGGGAAAATGGACAGATTCTTCTTAAGCATGTATTCTGCTGTGAAGGGAAAACAGAAAGACTTAAATCCACAGTGTCAAATAGGAAAGCTCCCTACACAGGCACTTCTAAGCTTGAAGGCTGCTGTGCCCTCTCAGACATCTGTATACAAGCTCTGGCTTTAGAATTCAAGAAGGAGCTTTCTTGTCGTTTGTTCTCTACAAACCAGCAATTACCCTGCATTCAGGGCCTCCTATGCCATATCATGGAGAATATACCTGTGATTTAGCCAGAAGACAGAGGTTACTTTCCATTTCAGTGCCTGTCCCAGACAGTTGCCTGTTCATGTACATAGTTCTGTAGATCTTCCCTTACCTGAATCCCAAAGACACAACGAGGATGGGGAGCAGCAGGGTGCTAAAACAGGGTATCACTCAAGGGGCCTGCACTGGTGCACACACTTTTTGAAAGCACCATCATTTGTTGCTCATAATAATCTTGCCACATGATTAAATACAGTAGAATGCAAGTACAGGAAACATGAACACACAGGTCACTTGTCTATATCCACATGGTACCAGTGTGTAATGAGCTGGGAAATTTTCACCGGCCCCTACAACTGTTCCTCACCCTTCACTTGAGTGACAAATATTTAATTTGTTTATTTTTTTCTCAATATCTTTCGGGAGATTGGAAAATATAAGGTCATTATGTACATCCTCCCTCATTTGGCTGCTTTCACTCAACTACAGCAGGGATGATTCCCTCATTGTGTCGGTTGCCCAATTAACACATGAATGCAGAAAGAAAACAGTGCATAGACACAGAAGAGTATTATGTAGCCATAAACAATGAAAGCCTGACATTCAGTGGAAAATGATAAAACTGGAGGTCACCACACTAAGAGAAGTAGACACACAAATACCACCATTGCTTGTTCTATCTCACATCAACAACCAAACAAGATAGGAGAGGCATCAATAAGAAATAACGGAGAGGAGACATGAGAGTGAACCGAGGAGGGTGGATGCATGGAAATGCCACTGCAAAGCTTGTTAATCTGTGCATTTAATATGAGATGGTTATTATCATGAAACGGCAGAAGTATCCCCATCACGATTAGAAAACTTTCTTGTTACTTCCAAATCTTAGGCTAGTGGAATGGACGCCAACACTCTGAACACTGAGGACTGTCATCTGTGCCAAGCTGATGTTGAGTGATCAGCAACACCTCTCGAGAGAACACTGCTTTTTTTCCAGTTAAATTTTACTCATTAAAAATATATACATACATATATGTGTATATATATGTATGTATAGATATGTATATATCTATCTATCTATCTGTCTGTCTGTCTGTCTATATCTAACTATACATACATGTGTAGCCTGTCTCTGTCATACCCACCTTAGCTACAGTGATACAATGTCTGTATTGTTATACTTGCCCTACTTTCAAAGATAGCAATCCGTTGGGTTACTGTTCGTTGTAGCAGCTCTAGGCAGAGTGAGTTCTGTAACACCAATTGTTTATTCATTCATGTACATTAGCTTTCTATAAGCTTAATTCATCAATTTCTATAAAGAGTTCTACTGAAGTTTTTAGCGTGTTTGAATTGACTTTCTAGAAAAAAAAATTGGAGGAATTAAAAGCTCATGGGTCTTCTAGGTCTATCTGTTAAGCCCTCTATAATTCATCAGCATCTTTGTCAGCTGTACTGGACTGAGGCCTAAGAGCAACTTTAAGGAAAAGAGAAGGTGATCCTGCCCCAGAGTCTGGTTTGATGAATCTGCCTGACCCTCCACTCTCACTGTCCCCAACCTGCCAGATTTAGCCTGGGTCCCACATTCAGTGCCCTGGCCTAGTTTGACCACCCCTGCCTGCATTGCAACCAAACTCTAGGCTTCTGCTAGTGCTTGACCTGCCTGTATCCAAACTCTCAGGTCTTTCTTGTTGCAATACCCAACCTCTTTACCCAGCCAGATCTATGCCTACACTCCAGGTGTGGACCATAATGCACATCCTGCGCATGAGCCCAGCCTACTCTGTCTACTTGATTTCATTCCACCTAAGATATTTCCAACCACTAGGTCCAGCTGGTTTATACATTGTCTTTTATGTCACACCCTACTCTGTCCATATCAGACACAGAACTAGCAAAAGACCAAATGCTCAGTTACAATTGCAAACCTACAATCCAGCATCTCCATAGAAACATTGGCTAATGAGAATTTCTTCAATAACCCCCCAAGAAACCCAGGATACAGAATTTAACAGAACAATCAAGGACTTCAAGGACGTTAAAAAAGACACATGCAAACACACATGCACGCACACACACACACACACACACACACACGCATGCACTCCAAGCTCACTTAAATTTAGGAGAATAAACACCTGATGGATACCCAACAAACGTAAACATAAGGCTGATGGAAACAAGGAAGACAATGCAGGAATTGAAAATGGAATTCAGTGAAGAGATAGGAACACTGAGGGGAACTCAAGATGAAATGAAGATGGAGTTGAAAAAAATCTAATAACCTTACTAGGGAACAAGAAAGCCTTACAAGTAGAATTAAGCAGAAGAAAAAAATATCAGGACTAATAGATAAAGCAGAACGTCTAGACGATATTAGCAAGGAATATTAAAGATTTAAAACTACATAGGAAATGAACATGCAGTATCTGTGGGACACTGTGAAAACACCAAACCGTAGAGTGATAGGCACAGGTGCAGGTGAAGAACACCAAGTTAGTGCCATAGACCAGGTCTTCAACAAGATCATAGAAGAAAACTACTCCAAACTAAGGAAAGACATAGCCACATATATACAGGAAACACACAGAACATCAAATAGATCAGACAAGAAAACGTAAGAAAATCCCCATGGAATATTATAGTTAAAACACTGAACATATGGCATAAAAAGTATATTGAAGTTAAAAGAAAAAACCCCACAAGTCACAAATAAAGGATAGCAGAACAACAGATGGCAGAATAGCAGCTTATGTCTTGGTGAAAACTTTTGAAGCAGGAAAGCCTTGAGCAATGTATTCCAAATCCTAAAAATGGGCAACTTAGACTAATATACTCTATAAACATAGTTAAGGAGAAAATAAAGCTTTCCATAATAAACAGCCTCCAAGAATTTATATACAGCAAAGCAACCCCCCAAAAATGCAGAAAACAATTTTTGAGATGAAGAGAGGAATAAATATACCCAAGAGTATAAGTTTAAATGTCACTTTTATTTACCTCAGATGAAGTGATGAGATTAGAGCCTTACCCAAAATGTATGATCACACAGCTTGGGCTGAGCACAGAGCATTTCTATCTAACTATCTCTAGGCCTAAGCCCGGATGTTTCTAGCATCTATACAATCCAATCTTCTGCAAACTTGGACCTAGAAGGCTTAAGTTTCCAATCTTCATCTGCTAACCAAGCCTAGTCCTGGAAGCTTCTAGCCTCCATCTGCTAGCTTAGGACTAGAATGTTTTATCCCCTGAGACTTTCTAGTTCTCTCTCTGGCTGGCTGGTTCAACTCAGCTGTTCAGGATCAAACTCCTCAACATAGCTGACTGATACAATCTGGCTTCTTTCTGCTTCTCACTGAGTTGCTCTGCTTGGCTTCAAACTACCTCTAGCAATTTGTTGTAATCTTCTGGCTCCTTCTTGTTCTCTGGCTTCCTTGTGTCTGTTGAGCTTCATTGAACTGCATGAACTCGTGAACAAACTCAACTACACTGCACTGACTCACAGCTGCCTGACTTTCTCTCCCTGCACTGTTCTTTAACAGCTTCTCTCTCCTGTACTATTCTCATTTGAGTGGGCATATCCTATCTCTGATTCATTATTTTGTCTGCCCATCAATGAGACATCACTAGAAAACATGGCCACTTCATTCTAACAATAGAATCTGTGTACTCAGCAATACTTCTTGAGAGCACTGCTCTTTTCCAGTTAAATTAGAGGTGTGCACTAAGGGTGTGTCTTTATTCCAGCCAGATTACACAGACCTAGAAAGTCTTTGGATGAGATCCCTTGCCAAGACAGTCATGTTGCTGCATTAAAATTCTTCTACACAAGAGACTGTGGAAAGAAAAATGAAGCCATAGTTATTAAGGCACAAAATTCCACTGATAATAAAAACAACACACCAATCAACTACACAATGAGTACAATTAATACACACATTTTAATAACAATGAATAGCAATTATCTTAAGTCTCCAATCAAAATATAGACTAACGAAATGGATCAAGAAACAAAACCTATCCATCTGCTGCCCGCAGTTTTAAAGATCATCCCCACCTTCAAGTAAAAGTACAGACAAAAGTATTGCAAGTAGGTGGGACTAGGAAACAAAGAGGAGTTGCTATCCTAACATCTGATAAAAGAGATCTCAAATTAAAATCAATCATAAGAGATAAAGAGGGACACTGTATTTCAACCAAGGGAGCAGGTAGTCAACCAAGAAGACATTACAATTCTAAATATATTCACCAAACTCATGGGTGTCAAATTTCATAAAAATTGTTCTTCTCTCTTTAAAGACACAGATTAACATCAACACATCAGTAGTCTATTTGAATATCCCACTTTCTCCAATAAGCAGGTCATTGAGACAAAAAGAAAACAGAGAAACATCAGAAACAAATGGCATGATTCTTCAAATGGATTTAGCAGATATCTACTAAACATCCCATTCAAACTCCAAAGGTTACATAATAATACATAATAAACTCAGCAGCCCAGAGAAGCCTGTACAAAATAGACCATGTTCTGATGCGCTGTGCAACAAAACAAATCCTTTAAAACAATTTTTATTGACTCTTCTCTCATACAGTACATCCCAACTGCCCATTTACTCCACTTCCCATTCCCTAGATCCACTCTTTCTCCATTTCCCTTCTGTAAAGAGCAGTACTCCTTGGGATACGAACCAAACATGGCATAGTAATATACAATAAGACTATGCACAAACCCTAATCTTGGGGCTGGGGGACGCAAACCCCAGCCAGCAAGTCTTTCAGGCAGGATAATTTGTAGATTGAAAGTTTTGTGGTTAGGTTGGCATATTGGTATCACCACTGAAAGTTGTTTGGATACAAAAGATGGCTTATTCAGGCTCCATATCCTCCTTACTAGGAGTCTTCAGTAAGGTCACCCTTGTAGAATCCTGATTAATTTCTCCTGCTCTAGGTTGACACACAGCCTACCAAATGTCCTCCAATTCAAGTCTTCTTTCCCCATATTCTCTCCCACAATCCCCTACAACACCCCATTTCTCCTGTCCCTATTCCTACCTTCTCTGAGCCATAGTGGCTTTATTCATAATAGCCAGAAACTAGAAACAACCTAGATATTCCTCAACCAAATAATGGACAAAGAAAATGTGATATATGTACACCATGAAGTATTACTCAGCAGTTACAAAATAACATCGTGAAATTTGTAGACAGACAGATGGAACTAGAAAAAAATCATCCTGAGTGATATAACCCAGACCCAGAAAGACAAACATGGTATGTACTCACTTATAAATGAATATTACCTGTTAAGTAAATTATTATAATGCTGCAATCCACAGACCAATAAAATCCAAATAACAAAGATGCCTCTAAGGCCAATACATGCATCTCCTTGGGAAGTGAAATAGAACTAAGCAAATCTTGACAAATTAAAAATATTGAACTTCATATATCCTATATAATCACAATGCAATAAGACATAAAATTAGGAGATACATGATGGCAGCAAGCAGCATGAACCACGTTTAGAAGCTCCAGTAAACGATTCAGAGAATTGTACGGAATTCTGAACCAGAACACCAAGCTCCTCACCTCACTACAGCGGGAGTATTCCACAGTTCAAAAGGACCAAAATACAGAAAACCTGCATACCCCTGCACATGGGAGGAGTGTGGATGTTCTCAGACCAGAGTGGCAGTGGCAGCAGCTGAGGTTTGAAGCAGGGAACTCTCCAGCAGGGGCTATTTGTGTGGTAACCAGTGGGAATTGCTGCAGGAGAGTGGACTCAGTGCAAGATTTGGTCCCCACACCCAAACTGAATTCAGCATGCAGTTTGGGCCCCATAACCCAAACTCAACTTGGAGGGTGCCTCCTGCCCTGACATCCAAACTGGACTCAGTGAGTGGTTCAGCCCCTGAGACCTAGCAGAGCTTGGTGTGTTGTTGGGCCCCTTAGACCCTAGCTGAACTCAGCAGGCAATTTGGGCCCCAAGTCCCTAGCTGAGCTTAGCAAGCAGTTTGGGCTCAGAGTCCCTAGCTGGTCTCAGCATGTGTTTTGAACCCAGAGCCTCTAGCTGACCTTGACAAGCAGTCCCAGCCCTGAGCCTCTGGCTGGACTCTACACATGGTTTGAGCCCAGAGTCCCTGGCTGAGCTCTGTGCACGGTTTGGACTCAGAGTTTCTAGCTGAGCTTGGCGATTGGTTCAGCCCCTGAGACCTAGCTGAGCTTGATGGGCAGTTTGGGTCCAGAGACTCTAGCTGAGCTTGGTGTGCAGTCCTGGTCCTGAGACTGTCTACACTGGGTGAGCAGTTTCGGCCCAGAGTCCCTAGCTGAATTCAGCACGTGGTTTGGGTCCAGAGTTCCCGGCTGAACTTGGCAGGCAATTTAGGCCCCGAGAACCCAGCTGAACTCAGCGGGCAGTTCAGACCCTTAGACTCTAGCTGAGCTTGGTGCTTGGTTTGGGCCCAGAGTCCCTGGCTGAATTTGGCAGGCAGTAGGGGCTCAGAGACCCTAGCTGAGCTTGATGCGTGTTTCAGGCCCAGAGTCCCTAGCTGGATGTGGCTGGCAGTTTGGTCCCAGATACTCTAGCTGAGGTTGGCATGTGGTCCTGGCCCGGAAACTTTGGCTGGACTGTGGTGTAGTCCAGGTCCTGAGACTAACTGAACTCAGTGAGCTCAGTGTGGGGTTTGGGCCCAAGACCCTGGTTAGACTCAAAGCTAACTGGACTAAGTGTGTGGATTAGGCCCCAAGACCCTTTTGGGTTCAGAGATGCGAACTGGACTCAACAATCAGGTTGGGTCCATAGATGCTAATTAGACTCAGTGTGTGTGTAGTTTGGGCTCTGCGAGCAGTCTGGATCCCAACGCTACTGGGAACCACAGACCAGAGGAGCATTAAAGCTACAGGACTAAGGTCTCAGGGAGACAGGGAGTAGAGTGGCCATCAGACCCTGGAGAGCTCCGGTGATACAAGGGGACCCAGAAGGCTGTAGACACTTTGGCCTCACCCAATGCACATTGAGAGACCCAGAACGATTACAGGGACCTCAGTATAGGGGGACTGGGGATCACTGGTTATGAGAGACCGAAACTACAGGGCTAGCCTCCTGCCATGCAGACCAGTGAAGCATCAGAGCTTCCATCCCAGGGAAATCATGAGAAAACGGGTGAATCTATCTTCAGACTCCCTCCACCCAACTCCAGAAGCTACCTGCCAAAAACAGAGACAGCAAGATGACTAAGGGACAGCATATGCAAAAAAAAAAAAAAAAAAAAAAAAAAAAAAAAAAAAAAAAAAAAAAAACCATAACAATATGGCGTCTCCAGATCCCAGCTATCCCAAAGAAAACAACCCAGAGAACTCAAACACATCAGAAATACAAGAAAATGACCTCAAAACCTTAGTAATGACAATGATAATGGGGGAAACAAATAAAATTCATAATCAAATGCAGGAAGATGCAGCCAAACAGGTGGAAGACATAAAAGAGGCCTATAGAGAGGCACTGGAAAAACTCAGGAAAATACAAAAACCATATGAAGGAAATCAATAAAACTGTCCAAGTTCTGAAGGCCTATAAAGAGCCAATGGAAGAAACTCAGGAATATACAATCATATGAAAGAAACCAATAAAGCAGTTGAAGATCTGAAGATGAAAATGGATTCATTGATAAACACACAGAAGAAAAATGAGAACGTGAGAGCTCAGAGGGGAAGGCAAACAACACAGAGGCAAGCCTGCCTAACAGAATCCAAAAGATGGAGGAACGAACCTCAGGTCTAGAAGATACAATCATAGACCTTGAATCAACCATTTAAGAAAATGCTAAATCTGGAAAGATCCTGACACAAAACATCCAAGAAATCAAGGACACCATGAAAAGAAGAAATCTGAGGATAATATGCATTGAGGAAAGAGAAAATGTCAGATTACAAGGCCCAGAAAATATTTTCAAGAAAATCATAGAGGAAAACTTCCCCAATCTAAAGAAAGAGATGCTATAAACATACAAGAGGCCTACAGAACAAATAGAATAGACCAGAAAAGAAAGGCTGCCTGTCACATAATAATCAAAACAAAAAATATACAAAACAAAGAAAAATATTAAAGGCTGCAAGGGAAAAGGGCTAAATGACACTTAATGGCAAACCTATCAGAATTACACTAGACTTCTCAACAGAGACCATAAAAGCCAGAAGGGCCTGGACAGAGATCCTGCAACCCTAATAGACCACAGATGCCAGGACAGACTACTTTCCCCAGCAAAATGACAATACCTGTTGATGGAAAAAACAAAATATTCCATGGCAAAAACAAATTCAAACAGTACCTATCCACAAACCCAGCTTTACAGAAGGTACTAGAAGGAAAACTCCATGCCAAAGGGACAAGCTACAACCAAAATTACACAGGAAATAAATAAATACACCATTGCAAAACATAACTACACAAACGCTCTATGGGAACCAACATCAAAATTAAGACTTTTAAGAGTCACTGGTCATTAATGTCTCTCAACATCAATGATCTCTGTTCTCCAATAAAAACTGAGACTAACTGAATGGATGCCTAAACAAGATCCAACATTCTTCTGCATTCAAGAAACACATCTCACCCACAAGGACAGACATTACCTCAGGGTAAAAGGCTGGAAAAACATCCCCAGCAAATGACCACAAGAAGCAAGCAGGAGTAACCATTTTAATATCTAACAAAATAGACTTTCAACCAAAATTAATCAAAAAGGATACTGAAGGACACTTCATACTCATCAAAGATAAAGTCAACCAAGTTGACATCACAATTCTGAACATCTCTGCTCCCAATACAAGGGCACCCACATTTGTAAAATATCTATTAATGAAGCTTAAACCACACATTGATCCCCACACAATAACAGTGGGAGACTTCAACACCCCACTCTTACTGAAGGATAGGTCTTTGAAACAGAAACTAATCTGAGAAATAACATCATTAACCAATGCCTTGTATAAAATATCTTGGTGTAACTCTACCAGCAAGTAAAGGAGCTGTATCACAAGAACTTCAAATCTCTGAAGGAAGAAATTGAAGAAGATACCAGAATATGGAAATCTTTTCCACATTCATGGATCTGTAAGATTAACATAGTAAAATGGCTGTCTTAATAAAAGCAGTCTACATATTCAGTGCAATTTTCATCAAAATGCCAATACAATTCTTTAAAAAGTTGATAGAGCAATACTCAGCATCATATGGGAAACCAAGAGAAGCCAGGATAATTAAACCACTTCTGTACAATAAAAGAACTTTTGGATGTTAAATATCTCTGATATCAAGATGTACCACAGAACAATAGTAATAAAAACCACATGGTATTGCCATAAAAAGCTGGGTTGATCAATGGAATTGAATCAAAGACCCAGAAATAAACTCACACACCTACAGACACTTGATCTTTGACAAAGAAGCCAAAACCATACAATGGAAAAAAGAAAGCATCTTTATCAAACTATACTGGTCTAAATAGATGTCCTCATGTAGAAGAATGCAAGTAGATCAATATTTATCACCCTGCACAAAATTCAAGTCCAAGGGAAATATCTCAAAATTAAACTGGATACACTAAGTCTAAAAGAATAAAAAGTGGGAACTAGCCTTGAACTCATTGGCACAGGAGACAATGCCATGAACACAATACCAAGAGCTTAGGCGTTAAGATCCAAAATTAACAGAAAAGGTCTCATGAAACTGAGAAGCTTTTGTAAAGCAAAGGATATTGTCAACAGGACAAAATGACAGCCTACAGAATGGGAAAAGATCTTTGCCAACTCTACATCAGACAGAGGGTAGATATATAAAATATATATATAGAACTCAAGAAATTAGATACCACCAATCAAAATAACACAGTTAAAATGGGGTACAGATATAAAAAGAATTATTGACAGAGGACTCTCTAATGGCAGAGAAGCACTAGAAGGGGTGTACAAAACCCTTAGTCATCAGGAAAATGCAAATCAAAATGACTCTTATGTTCCACTTTACATCCATCAGAATAGCTAAAATAAAAAAAATCAAGTGTCAGCTCATGTTGGCAAGAATGTGGAACAAGAGGAAGACTATTCTTTTGCTGGTGGGAGTACAAATTTGTACACCCACTTTGGAAATCAGTTTTGTGGTTTCTCAGAAAATTGAGAATAATTCTATCTCAAGACCTAGCGGTAACATTCCAGAGCATATACACAAAAGATGCTCCTCCATACCCCAAGGTTACTTGCTTAGTTATGTTCATTGCAGCTTTATTTGTAGTAGCCAGAAACTGGAACCAACCTAGATTTCCCTTAACCTAACAATGGATTAAGAAAATGTGGTACATTTACATTATGGAGTATTACTCAGCTGTTAAAAACAAGGACATCATGAAATTTGAAGGCAAATGGAGCTAGAAAGGATTATCCTGAGTGAGGCAACCCAGACTTAGAAAGACAAACATGGTATGTACTCACTTATAAGTGCACACTTAGCCATAAAGTACAGGATAACCATACTACAATCCACAGACCCAAATAAGCTAACAAGGAGAGTCCAAGGGAGGATGCTCGAATCTCACTGAGAAGGGGAAATAAAATAGATATGGGGGTGAATGGAGGGAGGGAATTTGGTGGGATAGGAGGTGGCTAGTTGAACAGGAGAGATAAAGTATAGAGAGGACAGAGGGAAAGAGAACTGGGAGAGAAAGCTGGAATTGGTGTGTGTATGTGTGTGTGTGTGTGTGTGTGTGTGTGTGTGTGTGTGT
>CAJRSG010012596.1:0-13152 GCA_907169655.1 Acomys percivali
ATATATATATATATATATATATATATACACACACACACACATGCATAGGATAAATTATGGCTCTCTCTCTGTGTATGTGTGAGATATACATATATATATATATAGATATATATATATATAGATATATAGATATATATATAGATATATATATATATATATATTGAGAGAGAGAGAGGGAGGGAGATATCATGACATTGAGTTAATGAGGAAAGACCTGTTAGTATGGAAAATGTGAAAGAGAGAAAGACTAAGTGCAAAATATACGATATAAAATCCATTTAAAGGCATAAGTAATGGAAACCCCCATATAATTAATCATTCATGTAAAACAAAAATATTTTCAGTATTTTCAGTAATTAGAACACAAAACAATCTACTAGTTTGTCAAATGTCTATAATATAATGCGTTTCAGATCAACACTAATAAGGTAAAAAGTTAAAGATCATATAAGATCCACGCTGTACTATACATTTCGTACTTTGTTCTAAAATAATTTCTTAGGCTGAAGATGTTGTGTAAACAGTCTTAAGGTCTACAATGCACCTTGGTTTAGAGTCCTCACATGCTGTGTCATTTTATTTCATCTTACCTGGTTCTTTTTCTTCAATCTCCTCTTTATCATCAATCCAGGGTTCTTTGTTTTGTTCAAGCCATGTCAATACCTCTGCTTTTGCAACAGAAATGCCTGTGAATTCAAAAAGAAATACAGACACCATTCTATGTAGCTGTGTACTAGTACAGGATTGTGCCAAATAGGGAAGATAGAAAAGAAGAAAGTATACATGAATGACTTACTAGTTCTCAATTCCTCTCAATACATTTTAGGCTCTTCATAACTCAACATTTTAAAATTCTGTATTCAATTTTCTTTAAAATGACATTGAAATGAAAAATTTAAGTAAAATAATAGTAAAAACGTGATAACTATGGGATTCAATGTGTATTCACATGTAAGTGCTACTGGCTACCAGCACAAAAGTTATGAAAGGTTGAATTATTATTAGGCTAAATGTAAACACGAGGTGAAGGGATGTAAGAAGTTAGCTATATATAAGACAGTGATCAATACCTGTAAAAACTTATGAGATAAACTAGGCAGTGGAAGTCAAGTCAGAATATCAGCTAGTAGAAACTTTAGACATCCCTAAGATGAAGTACCAAGCATGGAATAAAAATATTCTCACCCACAGAAACCAGGTTGTTGTAGTTGTCCAGCATGACATCTTTGTACAAAGCCCTCTGGGCAGAGTCCAGACATTCCCACTCCTCCTTGGAAAAGTTTATGGCCACATCCTTGAAAGTCAGTAGACCCTGAAAATAAAATTAACAGTATCACCTCACGGCCATTGGATAAATTCTATGTGTGACACGAGGAAAGATAAGTTAACTATAGAACTTGTTCTGTTATAAATAACTAATATGCATTTTAAAACTAAATTATATTCTGAGAAAAAGTCTTTTCTGTCTTCTCTGCAATGAAGCATTACGCCAGCAGCACTGAGCTTGTGTGTGGGTAGCCTTGTAGCGATCAAATGATATGATCACCACACCATGAGGGATGATATTAAAGTTGCAATCAGTAGGAAGTATGAGAACTACCAAAAGAGGCCCTCAGATGAAATATTCATAATATATTGGCTTCTATTCACTGTTAAATAATGACCCTTCTCACTCTCTGTAAAAATTGAGTGCCTATACTTATCTTTGATATGAGAAAATTTATAATTATTACAGATTACATTTTTGTCTTGTAGAAGTTGTCCTGAAAAAAAAAAGACATGCAAATGAGGTGCTTTACGCACACCTGTGACGTAAGTTTTAAAGAGTTAATAATGAGAATCAAATGAGAAAAGTACTTCTGAAAATTAGCGTCAACATAGTGAAGGTTCAGAAGGTCTGACAATGAAGTATTTTTGTAAAGACAATCAACTTGTCCCACACACATTCATTTACCTGTGAAAAAGACATCTCTTCTTTCCCCTTAAGAATTGAATGTCCCAGGAAAGTTTACATTGAAATTTCACCTTCTAGATTCCACACTGTGTTTAAATGAGCAGATTTTCCCTGTCCCTGGTGAAATGGAAGAGAGCAATTCAAGAATCAAATCTACCGCAATCCCTTCTTCTTGCCGTTGAAGTGATGCAGAAACCATGACCTCCTACAAGATTTTCCTTTCTTGAATTTAGGTGTTCTGTTTTCCCAGCATATTATGTTTTTCTCTCCAAACCCAGTTGAGCTGCTGCAGTAACCTGCTACATACCTAACAGAGGCAGATTGGAATTTTAAAGGATGGATAAACACAGCTGTCAGGTAAAATTCCTCTTCACCTTTTCCTCTCTTTCCTTTGCCTAGGATAGCTCATTAAAAAAAATTGGCAGGATGTTTGCAGTCACGGCCAGAATCTGTGAGGTTCCCCACCTGAAAGTATTTCTTGTCCTGGGTAAGCAATGTAGTTGCCTAGAGCCAAGAGGAAAGAAGCTAATCACTGCCAGATTCACTATTGTCTCCACTGAGATATTACTTTTGACTTCCATGTCCCAGTCTAAAAATACCATGATGTTGTTGTTTTGAGAAAGCCCCATGGTTATATTATCTCACAATTTCCCTTTTATACTGACATTGCTTTTTTGTTCCATCAGCAGAACACTAACTGCTGATACCTAAATAAGTTACCTCTGCACCATTTCTACTGCATTTGGCTGTTACTGAAGGCAGCTGGTCTTTATGTTCTTGTAACATCTTCCTTCTTGATAATTTATGCTAAACTGAGGATTTAAATACAATTATATCATAGGGAACTTTACAAACCAAAATTTTATCATTCAATTTCTAAAAAGAAAATGCTGCATAAAACAGGCAGAATCATTTTGATCTATTGCAAATTTTACCCATGGTGTTTCTCATTAGTCTCCAAAGAAACAAAAAATAAGAACTCAAATAGCGCCTCAATGTTTGGTGGGAAGTTTTCATACATTTCCTTTATTTCTCTTTAATTTTGCCAAAAAATTATATATTAAGGCCATATTCCATGGAAGTAAGGATTCATAAATTTCAGAATTTGGAGATGTTGGTCTAACCAAGAGAAAGTTTACCAACTGTATTGTATATGGTTAAATTAATACAACCTACATAGAAAATTGCCTTGTCTTAGTAAAAAAAAACATACTGCATCTAAGATTATCTAGACTTATGGCACAATAAAGGCAATTAGAAATATACGGTAAAACAGGCTTAAAGTTAAAGTAAGCTAGAATGTATTATTTCTTATGGATATTAGATTTGATATGAATCCATTGTGAGATAGAAAATCATTGGTTTAATAATTGAGTGGCATCTTTATATGCAATTGCCTCCAATATACTCACCATTGAGGCTGAGTGTGGTTACACATTCTTTAATTCTGGCTCTTGTGATGCAGAGGAAGGAAGATGTCCATGATTTTGAGAAAAGACAAATCTAGAAAGCAAGCTCCAGACTGTGGATGTACCTTTATTCTTCCTACATTATTTAACACAGTCAATTATTAAGCCATTAGTTTTCTTTAACCAGCTAGTTCCCAAAGGACAGACACAGAAACTGTGGTTTATGTTTAATCTGCATGCACTAGGCTGGGCAGAATGTGAGCTACTCTAATCTTAATACCCTTAAACCCAACACATAAACCAATACCTTGCCAGTGTGATAACTCCCGGTGGATTATCTTCCTTCCATCTCTTTTTTCCCACCTTCCTCCTCTTGCTTCTCACCCAGAAATTCCTCCCTTCCACTTCCTGTCCTTCTGCCCAGTTGATTGGCCAAACAGCTTTTTACTGGCAGCTGTTATACCCACTCAAGACATTCCTCGATATCAGGATGCATAGAAAGGTCCTGTAAAACAAACAAACAAACAAACAACACACACACACACACACACTTGTTTATCTCATGCTTAAATTCTGGACATGGCAGATCTTAAGTTCACCAATATCTGAAAAGAATTCTGAATTTTTCTCCATTGCTAACAGCCTGGGGAAGGACTGTAGCTCCTCTGGATGGAAGGATTCATCTCCATGTAGGACCTCTTTGAGTTTCTCCTTGAGAAACCATCTTGCCTCCATGTGTGTGATGCTACTGTCTGTTGACGTCAATGAAGATTCTCATAACTGGGAATACCAGATACCAGCAGTTTGATTTTTTAAAAATATTTATTTATTTTGTGTGTGTTAAGTGTTCTGCCTGCATACATGTCTGTGCATCATATGTGTGTGGCAACTAACGGATGCCAGAAGGTGGTATTGGATTCCCTGAAGGGGTGGTTTTGAGCCACCCCTAGAAATGTTTGCAAGGTTCACAATCGTAATTGGCAACAAAGGCAGAGTTAGACCACCATTTGCTGTAGAGACCCATGAGAGGTTCACATGGTTGGGTTTTACCTGCACAGATATTGATCTGGAAAGTTCAAAATTTGGATTTTTAACAAGTCGCTAAACGATTCCAGTCATGAGCATTGACATAATAATACAGGGCGGCTATAAAGACCATATTTCAGCTAATGATTGTTGCCGAAATTTCTTGTATTGTTTCAGACAGTGCAGCATGCCGAGCTGAAGATAGTAGCTAGACCCTGGGGTTCATAGCTGTAAGCTCATTACTCGTGAGGCTAACAGCCTTGGCTACAGCGTAGAGACCCTGTGCACAGACACCCAAGAGAAGCCAACAGCAGTAAAGCCCAGAAGTTCTGATCCATGTTCCTGTGACTCGTCTTTACATGCTTGAGGAGTTTGTTGGCTTTTCTGAGCTTCCGCATCATCAGCAGTGGACGGTGCTGTGACTGTTTGCTATATGCATTAAGAGGTTTGAGTGGATGTCTGTAAGATGCTTGGAAAGGTGCCCACCCACTGCCTCTTTAGCAAGTGATGGAAGTAAGTAGCCTAGTTGGTGTGCTGAGTGCTCTTGACTCTTTAAAGTTACTAACTTCTGTGGCGAGTCATTAAATCCCCCGCCTTACTTTTCATTGTCTCTGAAATGGTTGAAGGAGGATGGAGATGGGAGTTACAGTCATTAATTAGGTCGTTTCCTAATGTTAGTAAAGGATAAGTATTCACTAGTATATTCTAAGAAAAGTATATCTCTTCTCTTTCAAATTTTTGGTCCTTATAGGTTACAGGTAAATTGTGGAGAAGGTTTTGATGTTTCAACATTTGATAACAGTCAAAATAATTCATTCAAATACATTCAATCATATGAATGATTGAATGAGTCTTTAGTTATACTGGTAGGAATAAAAATTTAAAATGCTGAGTACTCCATATTAAAAAGATAAAGGAATACAAAGTCTATCCCTGGTTGTGTGCAGTTCAGTGGTGGCAGTACGTAGCATGACTGAGGCTCTTGGTTTGGTCCCAGGACTGCACAAACAGCAGAGACTGTCCTGTGGGGCAAAGTTAGGAATGGGTGCCTCTGTTTCCATCACTGTGACCCACCTTGGCATTGCAAATCACAAATTTGTCTTAGATGGTTTGTCTTGCACTATTTCCCATAGGAGTATGTAGCTCTACTTAAAGCTGACTGTAGCTCTTGGTGGATGAAAACATTGGAGGTTTGCTGTCTCTTTTGTTTAGACTCATGCCTAGCCTGCCATATTTTTTTCAATTTTAGTTTACTTAGTATAAGTCAGGATTTCAGAACGGAAAGGAAAGGGTGACAGGATGAGAATTAAGAGTCCTGAGTGTTGGGGCTGGAGAGATGGCTCAGAGGTTAAGAGCACTGGCTGCTCTTCCAGAGGTCATGAGTTCAATTCTCTGCAACCACATGGTGGCTCACAACCATCTGTAATGTGATATGGTGCCCTCTTCTGGTTTGCATAAAGACAGTGTATTCATATACATAAAATATATAAATCTTAAAAAAAAAAGAGTCCTGAGTGTTGAATTTCTCCCAAGAGTCCATGGTTGTTTACTGTGGGCATCTAAGACCATAGCCGGCAAGTATCTCAGACCTTGGCATAATACATTGAGTGGACCTGGGCAGGCTGCCTTGTGACCTCTTCCCCTCCTTGCCTTAGGCTACATTCCAGAAGGCTGTCTTTAGACCTCTTCCCCTCCCTCAAGGTACTCTCCAGCTGTTCTCATTATTCCCGAAATTACAGAGGCCTTCAGAGGACGAGCGAAACAAAGTCTAAAGATACCATCTTGTGGTTCCAGATGCGTAAAAATTCCACCCAGCCCCAGAACCACAGGGGCCCTAGCCCTGCCAAACATCCTGACTTCCTGATATCTTGTGGAAAACCGCCCACCCAGATCACCCCACTCAGCCTCCTGCTTCAATGGTATATAATTTCCTTGAGAAAAAATAAAATTTGCTCAGCTTGATCAGACTTCTTGACTCGCTGTCCGTTCTTCACGTCTCTTGTCCCCCATTCTCTCCCTAGGGGTCCGAGGGTCCCAGTTGGTTGTCCTGAGCGTCTCGACAGTCTACCATAAGCTGGAGCTATGGAGGTGCTCTTTCAGACACCTGTGTACATGCCGTTTCTCTCTTACTCCCCTGGACTCCCCTGCCATGCCAGGCTGCCTGCGTTTACCCGTGTACACACACCTGCTGCTTTATAATCATCCAGAAGTGACGGCTGAGTTCAGTGCGCTGCCTTACACCACAAGTCTCGGCACGTGGGCAGAGGCTGGAGGCAAGACAGTGAGTCTGAGGTTAGCACGGCTACCTTGTAGAATGTGACTTCATCAGATGTCTGAAGATTGGGAGGCCATCCCTTACTACAAGCTGCTCACACACTTGATAAGTAACCATGTGCAGTTTACTTAGCTGAGCACATTGCCAGAAGTTTTGTAATTTCCAGAGCATAACTTGGGAAGTTATATTTCTTCTTAAGGGATGACACTAGCTTACCCCTGAACCCCCATGCTCCTAAATCTAGTGGGAATCCTGGGCTTCACAAATTCAAAATGTGTTGTACATGTTGTTGGCTTTTCTCCTGATCATAGAAGCTCATGAGTGAAATGTCAGGCCCGCAGTTTTGAGTTTTGAGTAACACGCGAAGATTGAAGAGCCAAGTGTTTTACTAAGAGAGAAAATGTAGTCTGTGCTATGGATCCTAGAGAGAAAGGATGAAAAGACCTCCAATAGGTTTTTGTGAGGAGTCTGGGATGTTTCTTAGAAGTAGACTGCAGAGATTGCTCAGTGGGACTGAGGTCAATTCCCAGCAAACACTTGGTTGCTGACATTCATCCATACTGGATTCTGATGCCTTCTTGCAGCAGGCAGGTGCACAGGCAGACAGGGTGTTCACACATAAAATAAATAAAATATTTAGGAAAAAGAACACAGGAAGAAGTGGCAGAAGAGCTCAGGAGTGGGAATGTGCTGCGACAATCCTGGTGGGACAGGTGAAGATGGCTTTTTCTGCCTCCTTTCTAGGTGCCTTTTGTTCCACGTGACTCTCCTTAGAGAGCTGCAAGCTGTCTTTGTGCCTGGCCGTGGCCACAGGGAGGTAGGTGGGTATCCAAGGAGGATGCAGAAAGAAAGATCCATATCTTAGAACTAGTTGGGTACTCTGGAGTAAGGAAAGAGCGCGAAGTATTCTGAGTGGTGCCCAGTGGTCTGGTGGTGTGGGTGGGGTAGAGTCCTGAGGAGAGGAGAGAGATTGTGACAGACTTTCTGGGAGCTCAGAATGGTTGCCTGGTTGCCTGGTTACCTGTTTGCCTCATTGCCGGGTGAGACCTAGTAGGTGGTTAGGGTTTGGGGATCCAAGCCATGGCCTTGTAGTGAAGTGGGTAGATTGGGATGGAATGCTTCTTCTTTTGATATGTCTTAGTTCTTACATTAGGTGCTTGGTTGGCCTGGTTCTGCAGCAAGATTATAGATGTCTCCAGCCCCTCAGGGAGCCCCTGCTGTGGGTGTTCCTCCCTCCAGACTCCAGATGGCAGCGTCCACGGGTGTGAAGTCGGGGAATACTGGAGCCCTCACCAATGGGCTCACAATGCCCTACCCTTTCCCCAGCATCCACCCCGGAGCCTCCTCCTGCCAGATGAGAAGCCAGTGCTGGGCTCAGGGACACCCTGAGGCTGTCGGCCCTCTCCCTTGTGGTATCTGTCCTGAGCTCTCTGACACCATGACAAACATCACCCTGTTGCTGACCTATCAGACCTGGGTCAGCCTTGGAAGGCCTTGGGTTCAAGCCCCCTTGTTCTTAAAGCTGGATTGCACCCTGTGTCCCCGGTGTCAGCACACCCAGGAGAAGACTGGCAGCTTTAGTGGTCACCAGAGTGGGTGGGGTTAGGCACAGAGCTCCTGGGTCTGCTAAGTGTCCTGGCTAATTTCCTCATCTTCCAGTTCAAGAGTTTGTTTCTGAGGCTCCTTTCTTATGGTCTAGATTGGCTGAAGTGATTCAGTAGAGTTCCATGAGGGTAGCCTACAGGCATAGGGCTCTTCCTTCTACTCAGCCAGCAAGCCCTTCAGGGCTGCCAGGTACCCATAGTGGAGTCCACTCAGTGCAGTGTGTCCCAGGAGTCCTTGTGTGACCTGTGCCCACTTCCCCCCTCGCATCTCCAATCTGCATCCCCTTCAACCTCATCCTTCATCCTCTTTATCCCCCTACCCCCACTACTCATAACACTGCCCAAGTTCCCTCCACACCTACACCCAGGCACCCTGCACACACCCCAGCATAACCCCTTAGGGAATCCTTTCAGCCTGCACAGAGGCCCAACTCAGGCTTTCCTGGCCTAAAGGCTTGTTGGCCATCTTAGAGTCTAGGGCAATCCAGCAGATGTTTTTTTGCTTTGAGAAGGGCAGAGTGAGTGTGGCCATCACCCTCCATGGTAGGCATCACCCTCCACATTTGGCATCACCATCAAGCAGAATTGTTTTGGTGATCATTGCTGCAGTTCCCCTGCTTGTCTGTGCATGGAGACAACAGGCCATAGAGGGAGGTTCTTTTCTCCTGGCAGGACAGGCAGGACGTGGGTCTCCTGGGCCCTTTTTGTGCCTGAAGTCCTGAGAGAAGTATCAGGGTCCTGGTGACCCATAGCAAAAACTGAACGCCACATGGCTTGGCTAGCAGGACCTTGCAAACACAGCTTCCCAGGTCTCTCTAACCACCCATGTTGGCCAGGGTGACTGGACATCTCTACATAGGACCTGCAGCAAGGGCTGCATCTGGGTTTTTGTGTGGAAAACAGGTCTTGTCTGCCTGCACTTGTTTGTGCCCAAGGCTACCCTTGCACCGCCATACTTTTGGTTAAGTAGTCCCCGCAGTACCCACAGCTGCCTTAGCTCATTTCTAAGCCACACAGACATGGATAGACATATGTGTTCACACACACACACATAGACACACACCCACACCCACACACAGAGGCACACAGGCTACTCAGTTTCTCTGGGCTGTGATAAGGACATCAGGGACAGAGAGCCTTCCTTCCACATGTCCATTTTATTTATTGATGCCCTTCGCTGCCGTCCTCTACTTCCCTACATACCTTACTATACTTCCTCGAGTTCTCTTGGACTTTTCTTCTGTTTCTTATTCAAAGAGCACTGTTCCCCTTTATTCTCTCTCATTCTCTCTCTGTCTCTCTCTGTCTCTCTCTGTCTCTGTCTCTGTCTCTCATTCTCTCTGTCTCTCTCTCTCTCTGTCTGTCTCTTTCTCTCTCTCTCTCTCTCTCTCTCTCTCTCTCTCTCTCTCTCTCTCAGTTGTGCTCAAGGTGGATCTCAGGAAACTGATCTGTCAGGAAAAGTGTGATATCCCAGAACCCTTCAAGAGGTCTGTAAGGCACAATCATGGTAATATGCAAACTTGCTGTGTACACCTAGTGGGTAGGAGCCCAAGGCAGTGTTGTATTCTGGGGTGAATCTCAAGAGAAGCAGCCAGAGAAGGGTGTTTTCTCAAGGATTCCACAAAGAGACCAGAGAGTCAGCTTACCATCCAGGCCAGCTACACTTTGAAGCCTCTTCACTGTGAAGTTCAGCATCCCTGTGGGCAACACACTTCTGGATTCTCCTGACTGACTAGCTCACCTGGCCTAACCAGAAGAATAAGTTCACTGGCGGGCAAGGCCCCCTACCCTGTCCTGCCTGCCCTGTCCACGGATCACATGTGAAAAAATAGAGAAGTCACAGGTGCCACAATGTGTGCCCTAGATGATTGCAGGATGTGTGTGTGTGTTTGTGTGTGTGTGTGGGTGTGGGTGTGTGTCCTGGATGGGAAGCTAGGATGTGAGAGGCCAGAGGCAAGTCCATAGAGGACCCAGTATGTAGCAATTATTATGGTGTTTAGGTCAGAGGTGATCATCAGAAGGACGGGATGGCATGTAGAGGAAGCCCTTTAGGGCTTCATAACCCTTTGGCCCAAGCGGAAGGTCTGCAGTTTTCCAGGGTGGCTGGGTTGAGCTTGTGAAGGTCCATGAGACCAGTTGAGTGACATGGGACCAGTTGAGTGACAACCATGTGGAAGGTGGCAGGAACCTTCCTTGGGGGTCACCTGCCAGCCTGGCACCTCTGAGAACTCAGAGCAGGCTCAATCCAGTTGGAACTCCCTTTGAAGCATCAGAGTATATGCTTGCAGAAGGCTTCCAAGAGTGAGATAGTTGGGAATCGTGGCAATGGCAGGGCTGTCTTGAGGATGCTGAGAGAGTGGTCTTCTTCTAGGGGCCATCCTGGAATATCTTGTCTGTGGGCAGCTGAGCCCTTGGAGACTCTCAGTGCAACTGGAAGGAAGTCGTCCTGCTGGAGAGTGACAAGCATTTGTCCAGTGATCACATTCTATATTTTACTTAGTCCCACACAGACATATGTACCCCGGATACTGTTCCTGAAACCGTGTAGATCACAGATATAAAGGGAGAACTCAAGAGAAAAGGAGCTACTAAGAGAGAGGGGGGACAAGGATCTGTAGATGATGTGTGTATGTCTTTTTGAATGTTTTTGTATGTAGCCTATTGACTGGGCCCATTTTCTAGTGGTTGAAATAGTAGTCTGTGCCCTAAAGAGAATGTATGATAGTGGCTAATGTTGTTATTTGGAGCCTGGGACTTTTGTTAGTGGATTGGAAAGATGACCCAGTGGCTAAGAAACTCTGCTCTTCAAGATATCCTGAGTATAGTTTCACAGCAAACACTCAATGGCTCACAGTCATATATAATGGAATCTGATGCCCTCTTCTAGCAGTCATATATAATGGAATGCAGGCAGGTGCACATGGAAATAGGGGTTCCACACACAAAATAAGTAAAACCTCTAGGAAAAAATGGAGACGTGACAGAAGAGCTCAGAAATAGGAATATGCTGGCGGCCTCCTGGTGGGAGAAGTGAAAATTGCTCCTTCTGCCTCCTTTCTACGTGCCCTTTGGTCGTCTTGAATCTCCTGAGAGAGCTGCCAGCTGTATCTGTGCTGAGCCCTGGACACGGGGAGGTACGTGGTGTATTGGGAGGACACAGAAAGAAAGATCCATGTCTAACAACCACTTGGGGACTCTGGAGAAAGGAATGGAAGAGTGTGACATGTCCTGGGCAGTGCAGAGTGGGTAGGGTGGTCTGGGGCTCTGGGAGGGGTGGAGGCCTGAGCAGAAGAGAGAGATTGTGACAGACTTCCTGACAGCTCAGAATGGTTGCCTGGTTACCTTGTTGCCTTGCGCTGCCTAGCAGGTGGTTGGGATGGGGGCTCAAGCCAGGGCCTGTTAGGGAAGTGAGCAGATTGGGATGGAACACTTCTTCTTTTGACATGTCCTTGTTCTCACATCAGCGGCATGGTTGATCTGGCTCTGCATCAGGATGGGAGATGTCTGCAGCCTTCACGGGGCATCTGCTGATGTTGATCCTCCCCCCAGAGTCCAGGTGGCAGTGTACAGGAAGAAACACACCTGGGTCCACAGGCATGAACACCTGGGAAAAGGGAGCCCTCACCAGTACGCACAAGGAAGGCCGCCCTTTGCCTAGTATCCACACGGGAGCCTCCTACTGCCAGGTGAGAAGCCAGTGCTGGGCTCAGTGGCCCCTGAGGCAGGTGGTCCTCTGCTTCATGGCATCTGTCAAATTTCCCCTGTGCCCTTAACCGGGAATCTTTGTCGTGCCCATGGTCACAGGTGTCAGCACACCCAGGAGAAGAAGCCTGGCAACTATATTGGTTACCAGAGTGGGTGGCGTTATGCACAGAGTTGCTAGGTCTTCCAGGGGGCATGGCTATACTCTTTGTGTGTTTCTAAGGCTCCTCTTCTAGGGTCTAGATTGGACTGAGTGTTTCTGTTGAGTTCCCTGAGGGTAGCCTACAGGAACACGTCCTCTCAACCATTCTCCAGCCCACAAGCCCTTCAGGGGCTGCCCGATGTCCTAAGTGGTGTGTGTGTCAGGGCGGTGCATTGTGTCCCAGGAGTCCTCCTGACTTGTGCCTGCCTCCTCCTTCACATCTCCCCTCTTCACCCCATCCTACCTCATCCTCCCATACACCTGCCTCTCAAAAGCCCCATGGTCACTCCATGGATAAAAGCAGGCACCCAAGCTCATACCCGCTTTCCTTTGGAAAGTCCTGAAGCCTGCCCAGAAATGCATCTCAGGTCTGTCTAGGAATAAAGGCTTGATGGCCGTGCTAGAGTCTTGTAACAGCCTGTTGCTTTTTTTGACTCTGCAAGGTCTGAGGGAGTGTTCCCATCACCTGCTGTTCTTTCCATCTCCTGTGAACTGCTCTGATCAAGATGTATCATTTTAATGATCTCTGCTTCAGTTCCCCTGCATGTCTGCAGGTGGCAGTATGGGTCCTGATAAGGAGGTGCACTGTTCTTGGGTGGACAGGGAGGATTCAGTTCTCCTGAGCTCTTCTTGGGCCAGGAAAAATATAGGAAGAAGCAGGGTCCTTGTAACCCACAACCAATAGCGAACACCAGAGGACTTGGCTAGCAGGACTGTTCAAGCACAGCCTCCAGATCCTCTCTAGATGGCCATGTTGGCCAGGGTGACTTGACCTCTCTACACCGTACCGGCAGCAGGGGCTGCATCTGGGTTTATGTGGAAAACAGCTCCTGTCTGGCTGCCCTTGTTTTTGACCAAGGCCACTCTTGCATCCCCATAGTTTTGATAGGGGAGTCTCCTGTACAACCAGAGCTGGCTTAGCTTACTTCTAGGACACACACACACACACACACACACACACACACACACACACACACACA
>CAJRSG010012596.1:13891-53894 GCA_907169655.1 Acomys percivali
TGTGTGTGTGTGTGTGTGTGTGTGTGTGTGTGTGTGTGTGTGTGTGTCTGTGAGTGTGTGTGTCTGTGTGTGGGTGTGTGCCAATGTGTGTGTTGATTCTATGTGGGTCTCCTGGAAGGGAATCAAGGATGTGAGATTCCAGAGTCAAGTCCATAGAGGACCCAGTGTGTAGCAATTATTATGGTGTTTAAATCAGAGGTGATCGTCAGAAGGACGGGATGGCATGTAGAGAAGCACTTTAGGGCTTCATCTCTGTGGCCCAAGCACAAGGTATACAGTTTTCCAGGGTGGCTGGGTTGAGCTCGTGAAGTTCCATGAGACTTTGTGCTTGGGACCAGTTAAGTGACAACGACGTGGAAGGTGGCAGGAACGTTCTTTGGGGGTCACCTGCCAGCCTGGCACCTCTGAGAACTCAGAGCAGGCCCAATCCTGATGGAACTCCCTTTGGAGCATCAGTGTGGATGCTTGCAGAAGGCTTCCAAGAGTGAGATACTTGGGAATCGATGGCAATGGCAGAGTTGTCTTGAGGATGCTGAGAGAGTAGTCTTCTTCTAGGGGCCATCCTGGAATATCTTGGCTGTGGGCAGCTGAGCCCTTGGAGATTCTCAGGGCTACAAGAAGGAAGGCTTCCTGCTGGAGAGTGACAAGCATTTGCCCAGTGATCACATTCTATAATTTACTCGGTCCAACACAGACCTATATACCCCGGATACTGTGGCTGAAACCGTGTAGATCACAGATGTAAAGGGAGAATTCAAGAGAAAAGGAGCTACTAAGAGAGACGGGGGATGAGGATCTGTAGATGATGTCTGTATGTCTTCTTGAATGTTTTTGTATGTAGCCTATTTACTGGACCCATTTTCTCTAGGGAGAAATAGTTGTCTGTGCCCTAAAGAGAAAGGATGATAGTGCCTGATGTAGTTATTTAGAGCCTGGGACTTTTGTTCGTGGACTGGAGAGATGACCCAGTAGCTAAGAAACTCTGCTCTTCCAGATGTCCTGAGTTTAATTTCAAAGCAAACACTCAATGGCTCACAGTCATATATAATGGAATGCAGGCAGGTGCACATGGAAATAGGGGTTTCACACATAAAATGAGTAAAGCCTTTTGGAAAAAAATGGAGACATGACAGAAGAACTCAGGAGTGGGAATATGCTGGGGGCCTCCTGGTGGGAGAAGTGAAAATTGCTCCTTTTGCCTTTCTAGGTGCCCTTTGGTCCACTTGAATCTCCTGAGAGAGCTGCAAGTTATCTCTGTGCTGAGCCCTGGACACAGGGAGGCAGGTGGGTGACTTGGGAGGACACAGAAAGAAAGATCCATGTCTGAGAACCACTTGGGGACTCTGGAGAAAGGAATGGAAGAGTGTGACATGTCCTGAGCAGTGCAGAGTGGGTAGGGTGGTCTGGGACTGTGGGAGGGGTGGAGGCCTGAGCAGAAGAGAGAGATTGTGACAGACTTCCTGACAGCTCAGAATGGTTGCCTGGTTACCTTGTTGCCTTGCGCTGCCTAGTAGGTGGTTGGGTTAGGGGCTCAAGCCAGGACCTGTTAGGCAAGTGAGCAGATTGGGATGGAACACTTCTTCTTTTGACATGTCCTTGTTCTCACATCAGCGGCATGGTTGATCTGTCTCTGCATCAGGATGGGAGATGTCTGCGGCCTTCACGGGGCATCTGCTGATGTTGATCCTCCCCCCAGAGTCCAGGTGGCAGTGTAGATGTAGGAACACACCTGGGACTGCAGGCATGAACACCTGGGAAATGGGAGCCCTCACCAGTGCGCACAAGGCAGCCTGACCTTTGCCTAGTATCCACCCTTGAGCCTCCTACAGCCAGGTGAGAAGCCAGTGCTGGACTCAGTGGCCCCTGAGGCACGTGGTCCTCTGGTTCATGGCATCGGTCAAAGTTCCCCTGTGCCTTTAACCGGGAATCTTTGTTGTGCCCATGGTCACAGGTGTCAGCACACCCAGGAGAAGAAGCCGGGCAACTATAGTGGTTACCAGAGTGAGTGGCGTTATCCACAGAGCTGCTAGGTCTTCCAGGGGGCATGGCTACACTCTTGGTGTGTTTCTAAGGCTCCTCCCCTAGGGTCTAGATTGGACTGAGTGTTTCTGTTGAGTTCCCTGAGGGTAGCCTACAGGAACACCTCCTCTCAACCATTCTCCAGCCCACAAGCCCTTCAGGGGCTGCCCGATGTCCTAAGTGGTGTGTGTGTGTGTGTCAGGGAGGTGGATTATGTCCCAGGAGTCCTCCTGACCTGTGCCTGCCTCCTCCTTCACATCTCCCCTCTTCACCCCATCCTACCTCATCCTCCCGTATACCTACCTCTCAAAACCCCCATGGTACCACCATGGATACAAGCAGGCACCCAAGCTCATACCCGCTTCCCTTTGGGAAATCCTGCAGCCTGTCCAGAAATGCATCTCAGGCCTGTCTAGGAATAAAGGCTTGATGGCCATGCTAAAGTCTTGTAACAGCCTGTTGCTTTTTTTGACTCTGCAAGGTCTGAGGGAGTGTGCCCATCACCCGCTCTTCCTTCCATCGCCTGTGTACTGCTCCAATCAAGATGAATTATTTTAATGATCTCTGCTTCAGTTCCCTTCCATGTCTGAAGGGGGCTGTATAGGTCCTGATAAGGAGGTGCACTGTTCTTGGATGGACAGGGAGGATGCAGTTCTCCTGAGCTCTTCTTGGGCCAGGAGACAGATAGGAAGTAGCAGGGTCCTTGTAACCCACGGCCAATACCGAATGCCACAGGACTTGCCTAGCAGGACTGTTCAAGCACAGACTCCAGATCCTCTCTAGATGGCCATGTTGGCCAGGGTGACTGGACCTCTCTACACAGGACCTGCAGCAGGGGCTGCATCTGGGTTTATGTGGAAAACAGCTCCTGTCTGGCTGCCCTTGTTTGTGCACAAGGCCACTCTTGCACCCACATAGTTTTGGTAGGTGAGTCTCCTGTACAACCAGAGCTGGCTTAGCTCACTTCTAGGACACACACACACACACACATACACACACACACACACGCTACTCAGTTTCTCTGGACAGTGATCAGGATATCAGAAACAGAAAGCCTTCCTGGCCAAATGTCCATTTTATTTACTGAACCCCTATTCTACCCTCCTCAATCTCTCTTAGTACCCTCCTATTCAGTCCCCCTATCTATCTATCTATCTATCTATCTATCTATCTATCTATCCTGGATCTGTGCTACAGGTGGAGCTGAGGGACCCTGATCTGTCCAGAAAGGAGTGATATCCCAGAACCCTACAAGGCATGGGAACAATATTAAGGTCATATGCAACCTTGATGTGTGTACCTAGTAGGACAGGACTCAAGGCAGTGTTGTGATATGTGGTGAATCTTAACAGAAGCAGCCAGAAGAACCTGTGGACTGAAGGATGTTCTATAGATGCCAGGCAGTCAGCTTACCATCCAGGACAGGTACACTATGAAGACTCTTCACTTCGATGCCTAGCAGCCATACATGCAATATGTTGGTGGCTTCTGCTGACTGGCTAGCTCACCTGGCCTACTATGGATAAGAGGTTCAGGGCATGACAAGGCCCCTATCCTGTCCTTCCCTGCCCTGTCCAGGGATCACAAGTGGAAAAATAAAGAAGGCACTGGTCCCAGAGTCTGGGCTCTTATAAGCCTGGGAGGTTGGTGTCTGTGTGTGTGTGTGTGTGTGTGTGTGTGTGTGTGTGTGTGTGTGTGTGTCTGTGTGTGGGTGTGTGTCTATGTGTGTGTTGATTCTCTGTGTGTCTCCTGGAAGGGAATCAAGGATGTGAGAGTCCAGAGGCAAGTCCATAGAGAACCCAGTGTGTAGCAATTATTATGGACTTTAGGTCAGAGGTGATCGTCAGAAGGACGGGATGGCATGGAGAGAAGCACTTTAGGGCTTCATCTCTGTGGCCCAAGCACAAGGTCTGCAGTTTTCCAGGGTGGCTGGGTTGAGCTTGTGAAGTTCCATGAGACTTGTTGCTTGGGACCAGTTAAGTGACATCCACGTGCAAGGTGGCAGGACCCTCCTTGGGGGTCCCCTGCCAGCCTGGCACCTCTGAGAACTCAGAGCATGCCAATACACGATGGAATTCCTTTTGGAGCATCAGAGTGGATGCTCTCAGTAGGCGTCCAAGGATGAGAACTAGGAAATAATGGCAGGGCTGTCTCGAGGATGCTCGGAGAGTGGTCTTCTCCTAGGGGCCATCCTAGAAGGTCTTGGCTAAGTTCATCTGGTCCCCTGAGGACACTCAATGCTACTGAAAGGAAAGCTTCCTGTTGGAGAAAGACAAGCATTTGACCAGTGATCATATTCTGTATTTCACTTGGTCTCCTGGGTACTGCAGCTGAAATTGTGTGGATCACAGATGGAGAGAAAGAGGTGGAGTGAGGAGGATCTAGAGATAGATAGATAGATAGATAGATAGATAGACAGACAGACGGACAGACAGACAGACAGACAGACAGACCGAGATAGGAATAGATACAGGCGGAGAAAGAGGTAGAGAGTGACAGGGAGTGACAGAGAGAGGGAGAACGAGTGTCTGTAGATGATCTGTGTTTGTATTTGTAGGTGTCTTTGTTTGCAGCCTGTAGACCAGACCAATCTTCTCTAGGGAGAAATAATTGTCTGTGCTATGTGTCTGGCTCCTGGAGAGAAAGGACGATAGTGCCTGGTGTAGTAGTTTTTTGTGTGTTTGTTGAGGAGTCTGAGACTTTTGTTTGTAGTGGACTGAGAGATGGTTCAGTGGCTAAGAGCACTGTCTGCTCTTTCAGAGGTCCTCAGTTCAATTGCCAGCAAACGCTTGGTGGCTGATAGTCCTCTATACTGGAATCTGATGTCCTCTTCCAACAAGCTGGTACACACGTAGATAGGGCATTCACAGATAAAATGAGTAAAGTCTTTTGGAAAAAAAGGAGACGTGGTAGAAAGGGTCAGGAGTGGGAATGTGCTGTGGGGGATCCAGATGGGACAAGTGAAAATAGCTCCTTCTGCCTCCTTTCTAAGTGCCTTTTGGTCCATTTGAATCTCCAGAGAGAGCTGCACGCCGCATCTGTGCTGAGCCCTGGACACGAGGAGGTATGTGGTGTCTTGGAAGGATGCAGAAAGAAAGATCCACGTCTGAGAACCACTTGGGGACTCTGGAGGAAGGAAGGGAAGAGTGTGATATGTCCTGGATGGTGCCCAGTGTGTAGGGTGGAGTGTTGGTGGGGATGGGGTATACACCTGGGAAGAACAGACAGATTATGACTGGTTTCCTGGATGCTCAGAATGGTTACCTGGTTGTCTGGCGCTGCCTAGTCGGTGGTTAAGGTTTGAGGGTCCAGGCATGGCCTGATAGGCATGTGGGCAGATTGGGACAGGCCATTTTTTCTTTTGACAGGTCCCTTGTTCTCACGTCAGGGGTGTGTTTGGCCCGGGTGTGCAGCAAGATTGTAGATGTTTGCTGCCCCTGGGAGGCAGCAGAGGCTCTGCTGTCATTGATCCTCCCTCCAGAATCCAGATGTTGGGGCACTTGAAGGCTCAGGTCTGGGTCCACAGGAATGAAGGCCTAGGAAACTGGCACCCTCAGCAGCAGGCACAGAGCTGCCTTCTCCTTACCCAGCATCCTCTCTGGATCCTCCTTTTTCCTCCTTCCTTTCATTCATTTTAAAAAAGATGAATTCATATGTATTTTACATGTATAGGTGCTTTACCCATATACTTATCTATGCATAATGTGTGTAAAGTTTGAAGAGGCCAGAAATGAGCATCTGATCTTGTGGCACTAGGGTTATAAATGGCTGTGAGCAACCATATGAGTAATGACACTCAAACCAGGGACCTCCGGGAGAGTAGTCAGTACTGCACATCTGTGTACACCTGTGCTCCAGAGGATACTACAGCACGTTTCCAGTTCGGCTGTACACTTTCTATAATCTTATCCCTTGCTGATTTTTCCCTTGGGAAAATTGAAGGTCTTTGCAAATCTGTACAGTAGTCTCCTATTGTTAACTGGGTAGGTATTTTTTTCACAAAGGACTGAATGAATATACTATTCATTATTATACTATTAGCTGAATCATTAACAGTAGAAAAGTTAAGAGAGTCTGAATTCATTAATAACATTAATTTTATTACATTTAAAATGACTTATCATTAGTAGGTATTTTTTACTTTTTCTAGCTCAGTGTATAGCACCTAGGAGACCTAAACTATTTTTTAGGTAGTAGGTAGGTTTGATAGGCATTGTATTTAGAGAGGGCTGAGGTGCTTTTGTCAATACAGCAGAAATAGTAAGGTATGCTAAGTTTTCTAATACCTTTTTTTCCTCTCTTTTTTTTAAAACAGGGTTTCTCTGTAGCTTTGGCTGTCAAGCCCTTGGTTTGTAGATCAAGCTGTCCTTTAACTGACAGAAATCCATTAGCCACTGTCTTCCAGCGGGTTGGAATTGTAGGCTGTACCACCATGCCCAGCTCTTTTAGCTTTTGAAATAGGCCTGCTCTTACAATATAAAAGCTCAATTTGCTTTTTTTTTTGTTTTTGTTTGTTTTTTTGTGGAGGAGGAGGTATAGACATTTACTTAAGACAAAAAGTTTGCAAATCCTCAGGAAATTGTGTTAATGTCTTAATTTGTGGAATTGTGGCACTTATCTTACAATTTTATGTCATGATAATTAATTTTTTTACATTTAAAAACAAGCTTCTTTATATATTTTGGATATTAGACCTTTGTCAGATGTAGGGTTGGTGAAGATCTTTTCCCAGTCTGTAGGCTGTCGCTTTGTTCTCTTGACAGTGTCTCCAGCCTTACAGAAGCTTCTCAGTCTCATGAGGTCCCATTTATTAATTGTTGATATTAAGGCCTGGGCTGTTGGTGTTCTGTTCAGGAAGTTGTCTCCTGTGCCAATATGTTCCAGGCTCTTCCCCACTTTTTCTTCTAAGTGACTTAGTGTCTCTGGTTTTATGTTGAGGTCTTTAATCCACTTGGATTTGAGTTTTGTGCAAGGTGACAAATATGGGTCCAGTTGCATTTTTTTACACATAGACATCCTGTTAGACCAGCACCATTTGTTGAAGATGCTATCCTTTTTCCATTGAATGGATTTGGCTTCTTTGTCAAAAATCAAGTGACCATATGTGTGTGGATTCATATCTGGGTCTTCAATTCGATTCCACTGATCAACCAGCCTGTTGCTGTGCCAGTACCATGCTGTTTTAATTACAATGGCTTTATAGTACAATTTGAAATCAGGTATGGAGATTCCTCCACAGCACCTTTTATTGTACAAGATCGTTTTTGCTATTCTGGGTTTTTTGTTTTTCCATATGAAGTTCAGAATTGAACTTTCAATGTCTTTAAAAAATTGTGTAGGTATTTTGATAGGGATTGCATTGTTTCTGTAGATTGCTTTTGGTAGGATGGCCATTTTTACTATGTTAATTCTTCCTATCCATGAGCAAGGAAGATTCTTCCATCTTCTCATGTCATCTTCAATCTCCTTCTTCAGAAGGATCCAGTGGGTTCTGGAAACCTACGGGTAGAACATTATGATAGGCAGATTTGGGTCATGGGGTCCCGCTCAAGCTGGGGCCCTGGCCAAGGACAATACAGGCAGAAAAATTTAGACCCCTGCCCTGATCTAGCCTATGGACAAGACAGTCTCCACACATGAGTGGAGAGAGGGATTTGACTTTCTCAGGTACTCTGGTGCCTCACATCTGACTGTGTCCCCTGGCGGGGGGAGACCTGGTGGCGCTCAGAGGAAGGACGGCAGGTCACTGAGAGGAGACTTGATACCCTGTGAGCATGTGCAGAGGGAGGTAGTCCCTCTGAGGAACAGTCATGGGGGAGGGGAATGGGGGGAGAATGGGAGGGAGGGGAGAGTGGGAGGATACAAGGGATGGGATGGCCATAGAGATGTAACAAAAATAAATAAATAAAAAAATTAAAAAAAATAAATAAATAAAAATAAATAAATAAAAAAAAATAAAAAGAAGCTTCTTAAAAGAACACATTCCTTTTTAGCAATTAGCAGTGGAATTTATAGTTTTATTAAAGCATGCTAAGTAATTTCGTACTACCATAGCACACTTATTATTATTAATATTTATTATTATTATTAATAATATTATTATTATTATTATTATTATTATTATTATTATTATTATTGTTACTTTTGGTTTTTCAGGACAGGGTTTCTCTGTGTAGCCTTGGCTATCCTAGACTTGTTTGTAGACCTGGCTGACCTCAAACTCGCAGGCCTCTGCCTCCCACATGCTGGGATTAAGGCTTGTGCGACCACACCTGGCACTTGATATTATTTTTAAAACATTCATGTAAGTGTGTGCATATATATATATATATATGTATATATAATTTATTTATTATTTAGACTATATTCTGCCTGCATGTATACCTATGTTCCAGAAGAGGGCACCAGGTTTCATTACAGATGATTGTGAGCCACCATGTGGTTGCTTGGAATTGAATTCTGGGATTTTTCTGGCCAGAAGTCTTTTTTTTTCTTTCCAGAAAAGTCAGTTTCATCTGCATTGGGATAAAAGGAAACAACTGCCCCTTGAATCTTGGAGGGAAACCCCATAAAGTCAAATTTGGTAGAAAAGGTGTAGTTACTCTGGCTCCATAGGGTCACATCAAAATACCCAGAGACAAGCATCCCAGAGAGCTCCTGGGGCTGTCCCTTTTACAACCCAGGGTCCTGAATGAGAATGAGAGGGGGATCCATATCTCTTCCTCCTCTCCATCCCTCACCACCACAAGGCTTTTCCTCTTTCTCACAAGCTTTTCTTTGGTCATCTTAGCTCTGGTGCTCATTGTTAGACTAGATATATAGGACTCTGTGTGTGAATTAGAGCCTAGCGCTTGGTCTCCTGGCTGTTTTTTCTTTGACTGAGCACACTCCGCTCTCTGGTCCTCTTCAAAATCTGGGGCTGCATTCTTCCTGCTGGAGGAGCCATAGGGGCACCACTGCAAGGAGAGATGCAGACTCCTGGGCCTTATTTCGTCTGAAGGCTGCGTACCTGCCTCCCTGCGCTTCCTCAAGCCAGGGGATTGGACCCAGCTCGGGAGGGTGTGTGAGGACACAGACATGAACAGTTCCCTTCCTGAAGAGGAGAGTGGGGACCTCACTTCAAATCTCAGCCCCCTGAGTGGCAAACCAGTTCATGGAACAAACCTCGGCTTCCCCAGGGTCTGAACCCAGGGAACATTGGAAGAGAAGCCAGTGCTCTTAACTTCTGAGCCATCTCTCCAGGTCCCCTAGTGTGTACTCTTAGTGCCACAAAAAGAGATCACTTGTTTACATTTTCCCTTAAAACTATTGAAATAATATAGGGAATTTGTCTGTTTTACTTTTTCCTAGAAAAGTAATATTTTACACTTTGAATAGTGTTCTAAGCAATAATTTTATTTTATAATAATTATTAGGTTCCAAAGGGTGGTTCCTGTTTTGCCAAAGGGGGAATCAGAAGTGTTTTGGACTCTTCTGTTGAACTTAGTAAAAAAGGTGAGTTTCATATGTGTTGAGCTTTTTTTATAGTATATGCTTTTTTATATTTGTAAACACTGTTTTTGAGTGCTTTGATTATTTTTTATTACAAAGTTAAATTCATTCATTCTTTTTTAATTTTTTGTTTTTTGAAACAAGGTTCCTCTGTGTAGCCTTGGTTGTCCTTGACTCAACTTGTAGGGCCAGGCGGGCCTCGAACTTGCAGGCCTCAGCCTCTCCAGTGCTGGGCTTAAAGGCGTGCATTAGCACACCCGGCCAATATTTGTAATTTAAGTTGCAATGAATATCAATAAACTTTCCAGTAAGGCAAAATCTATATACAGGGGCATCCACTTGCCAAAAGCAAGGGCTCAGGAAAATTTTAGAGAATCCTTAAAAATATCTGAATCTTTAGAAGCCAGGTGTTTGATCACGTGACAGCAGTAGCATTTCTAAGTTCTCCATCCAGTAGTATTAGTATTGACAAAATAGGCCCTTGGCATGTTGTCACACTGAACTTATTAGCAGAGGTTAGCTTTATTTATAGCATATATACTCAGAAATTGATGTCAACCTTATCAACAGTTTGTCACCCAAGTATGTCTCACACACTTTTTACAATTATAAATGCTGCAGGATGAAAGCTATTTGATTGAATCTAAATTTTTATGTTCTGTGTTAGTGACCACAGGGGGAAATCCAAGCTATTGTTCATAGTTGTTGGTGAACCTGAGACTATAGCAACCTCTGTAAAAGTAGTTCTCCACTTTCCTAATAAAGAGCTATAGCTCTTTAATAGATTTTCTTACTTTGTGGTGACTCCCCCAACCATAAACTTATTCTTGTTTCTACTTTATAATTGTAATTTTGATGCTATGAATTGTCATGTAAATACTTTTGCTATATAGTCATTTGCAAATAATCTTAGCTATCATGTTGAGCTAAGAAGGGCCATTTAAATATTGACCTATGGGCTTTCAAACTGCCAGTAGGAAATGGAGAGAGGTCAGGAATATAAAGTAGATTTAAAAAATGAATTTTAAGCTGAGTGGTGTATCACATGCCACATAGTCCCAGCACTCAGGATGCAAAGGCTGACAAGCCTTATCTACAAAGTGAGCACAGGACATCCCAGGCTACACAGACAAACCCTGTTGAAAAACATAATTGAGTAGGGTGCACACCTTTAATCCCAGCACTAGGGAGGCTGATTAAGGCAGATCTTTGTGAGTTTGAGGCCAGGCTGGTCTACAAAGAGAGTCCAGGACAGCCAATGCTGTTACACAGAGAAACTCTGTTCCTAAAAAGAGAGAGAAAAAGAGACAAACAAAACACACAAAAATGTAAACATATGAAAAATTATTAACATGGCTTAAAATAAAACTGAAAACAATATGAATGCTTTAAGTTTAGGCTTATCTACATATGTCTAAGTAGGGGACTGTGTTAGAAAGCATTTTCTATAACATAAGATACTTTTAAGGTTTAATTCATATAAATGTTAAATTGTGATATATATATTAAATATTATATTAAATTTTAAAAGTGATTGTTGGATAGGTATATAATTGTATATTTGCTTATGTTTAGGTTTAAAGCATGGAGAAATAGTTTGTTTTAAATTATTTTAGCACAAATTACCAAACATACCATTACATTAATTAGAATGCCAGCACATCAAGGATATGTGATGGTGGAAGCCGCTGAATTGCTTTGATGAATGCACTACATGTGTGTTTTTAGTAAGTTAAGCTTTCATAGTTGCCTTTTTAATGCAGAAAAGGAGTTCTTTTTACTTTTTCAAAAGGAACAGATATGTTTTGAAATATGGAGCCTTTTGTTTTGGAGCAACTACAGAAAAGAAATAAAAAAGTGTGGATTTTACTTCTGTCCGGAAGTATAGCGTTAGTGCAGAATGAATTATTTTGATGTGTGTGTCTTGTATATATGTGTGAACACCAAGTGTGGTGTGTGTATAGGTGTAATCAATATTTTTCATTTTATTTTCACATATGAGGCTAGATATCTTGATAAGTAGTTTAAGTATGATATCAAGGGAGTTCCAGGGATCTTACTATTCCCCCCAGCACATGGTTTACATATTATTTTTATATGAATCAAGGAAAGTAACTCAGGTTGTCAGGCTTATGAACTATGCTTCTTACTACCCAAATTCTAGAATGGATAATTTTTAAAAAACACTCTCTCCAATATTATGTATAACAATTCTTTTTTCTTCTTCTTCTATGAGAAAAGATTTCACTGTAGCCCTGGTTGTCCTAAAACATACCTGCTAGGCCAGGCTGGCCTCCAGCTCTGCTTCCCAAGTGCTGGCATTAAAGGCATGTGCCACCAGTGCTACATACAATTGTCCTTTATCAAGACTTCAAATGAGTATATTCTTGGTGTTTTTTAATGACTCTTTGTTAATCCATATGACTTTTTAAAAAAAATTATTTCATTTATCTATTTATTTTGGTTTTGAGAGACAGTCTTTTTCTTTGTAGCCTTGGCTGTCCTGGACCCACTTGTAGACCAGGATGGCCTTGAACTCACATAAATCTTTCTGTCTCTACCTCCCATAGTGCTGAGATTAGAGGTGTGCCCCACCATGTCTGGTCTTATTTTTATTTGAATTACATGTATGCATGTATGTCTGTATAGGGTTCTATGCATGTTATGGCATGTATTCACGGAAGACAAAAGAGGGTGTAGCTCTGGAGCCAGAGTTACAAGTGTTGGTGAATCACTGGGGTGATTGGGATTTGAACTTGTGCCTTTGTAAACATAATACATTCATTTTCTAACTGATGAGCTATTTCTCCAGACACTGTAGGCTGATCTTAATTCAGAAGATGTCACATACTTAGATACGGGGCATAATGTAGAATCTTGTACCAAGAACGAAAACTAAGTGATATTTATTAATGATCACGTTCAGTTCATAAGAGCTTTTCCTCATTTTGTGTTTCATGTGAAGTAGAGACACTTTTTTTTTTACAATTTATATATTTTATGTATATGTGTGTTCTATCTGCCTGTACACCTGCAGTCCAGAGAGGGCATCAGATCCCAATATAGATGATTGTGAGCCACCAAGTGGTTGCTGAGAATTGAACTCAGGACCTCTGGAAGAGCAGAAGTCAGTGCTCTTAACCACTTAGCCATCTTTCCAGATCGAGATGGATTTTAAAAAGTAGACCTTTGGGTTTAAAGAACATCATATATTTTTGATATAGTATGTTTTTGAGACATTTTCCATTGTTCCAGTTATTTGACTTGATATGTTTTAATGCATTTATTTCCTTCTGAATTCTGTTCTTTTTAATTTTATTGTAATGATGTTTTCTTTCAAACAGCATGATATTCCTTATGGCTTAGAAACTATGCCAGGTTGTAATCATTTGTATTATGTAGTCACTTATATAGTTATAGAAATGTTTTTATCTAGTTTATTCTTTTGTTTATTTTACTTTTTCTTAGGCCTTGATGTTAAAAATGAAGCATGCCAGCAATTTTTTTCAAGATGTTTTAGTTGTGTCTTTTACCAGAATCCTTATGGATGATGTGATGAGTAGATGGAGGTTTGAAATTCATGTGAGTTTTATATATGAAGGGAAGTCAAGTTTTATGTGGTGATTCCTGAGTCTACTGCTAATAATGTTTTGATTACTGATAGGCATAATGCAATTAGGAAGGACAAGATCCTTTTGGGGAGAGCTTGCTTGGGGTTTTAAATATAAGACCTGGGTTTTTAAAACTTGTCCCCTGGAATTCTAAGTGTCTTCTATTTACTCTATTTCTGATGGTATTGATTCTAAGAGTTATCCACTATTGGGTTTATCTTTCAAACATACATATGCAGAATAGGAAATGGTATCTTAGTATAACAGTAACACTAAATGATAAAATAACATAACTATTTTAATATGGAAATAAACAAAGAAACTTAGGTTTTCCATGACCCTGGGAGATAAAAGGCTGACTTCCCCTAAGAAATGTAAATTACAGATCAGTACTCACACATTTTGAAAATTCAAATTTAGGTTTGACAATGATGGAGTCAAACAGAATTTTTTTTTTCTCAACTGGCAAAAGTAAATATAAAAATACTCATGGAATAAAATAATTTAGATTACTGTTGATCCATTCTAAGATTTAACTTTTCTTTGAATGACAATATAGATGTCTTTTTAATAAATTATTGAATGGCAAGGCAGTTATTTATAAAATAATGTTAACCAGAAGTTGAGAAATTTTATGGGTGGAATTTAACTTTAGTATTTCCAAAAATAACCAGTATATGCATATGCACATTTACTTGTATATATATGTGTGTTTATCCATATGTATACATATATACACACAGATATATATATATACATATATGTATATGTGTGTACTGCACATGCAAGTGTATATATGTGCATGTTTATGTGTGTATATATGTATGTGCATGCATGCATATATATATTTCTGCATTTTTGACACTAATTTACCAAAACGTATGAATATGTTTTCAATAGATTTTCAGTTAATACATTTGTTGATTCGCTAACATTAAACTCATGGTAATACCATCCTGAAGAAAGTGTATAACATACTGATTGATTCATTCATTCATTTGTTCATTCATGGAGAGGTAGATACATGGACCAACAACATTTTGTCTCAGGCAACATGATACTTGGTATTCACTAACTCAGTGATTCCCTTGACAATAGACAATATAAACTACTATAGAACAAATGTTGTGTTCATAGAGTTTTAAGTGTAAATGTATATTCTTAAAACAGCAAAAAATATTTATAGAAGCTGCAATTACACATTTAAATTCCTTTTTTTTTTTTTGATGGGCGGTGGTGGTCCATGCCATCACTTCCACCACTTAAGAAGCAGAAACGGGCAAATTTTTTGAGTTTGAAGCTAGCCTGGTCTAGAAAGCGAGTTCCAGGACACCTAGGGCTATACAGAGAAAGCTTGTTTCCATAAATCAAAGGAAAAGAGAAAAAAGAAAAAGAAACTTCCTTTTTTCATTTATTGAAACACATACACTTAGGCAATTATTTTAATTTGATTCCCTAAGAGTTAATTTTCTAAAATTCCCTAAAAGTAAGTTGTCTTTAACATAAGCACTGATAGCCATAAACATCCAACCTTTAGAACTGTCTTTACTCTTTGCCAAAGAGTCTGGTATATTATTTTTATTTTCATACCAGTCTCGTGTTTTTTTTTAAACTGATCCCTTGATCATTTAAGAATATATAGCTAATTGTATAACTATTTCTGCAGTTTCCCATCTTGATAGAGTTTATGATCTTTTTATAGGGAAGGAGATTGCTGATTCCTATAGTTTTGTTTGGTGTTTTCCTGGTTATTAAGAGTATTGCTGGTTTCTTTTTCCTCCTTTATTTTTATTTATAAATCCTTAGTTTTCTTTTGTGATTGAGATTTTTTTCCCCTCTTCTACTGTCTGTCTCCTTGATGGTGGTAAATTGTGTTATTTCATGCTTTTCTCTAATATAGTAATTTCTACTGAGCTGCCTCCCATTCATATTTTCAAACACTTGCCAGTGTTCTTCTTTCCGGCCAAATCCTCCATACACACAAGCCACGTGCTTCCTCTCCACCTCACCTATGGCAGCAGCCTCCTTCCCACCCTCGCTCGTCCAATTCCCAATGTTCTCTTCTGGTCTCTCACCGCTTCCCTTCCAAGATCCTGTCTCTCCCAAAAGCCTATGAACCTTAGGGAAGTCCATTCAATTTACCCTGCCTAGGAGATTTGCCCTTTTAACGGTCAAACGGGAATAAGATTTTAGGCAAGATAACAAACATTTTGGGGATATGTGAGTCTTCTCATTTGAGCAGCAACCAGATTAACCTCCAAGAGAAGAATGGGTAGTGAATGTGGGAATGGGAGGGGAAAAGGAAGAGGTGTATGATCCAGTTGTAAAGTGGTTAAATAAATTGATTAATGAAAAAAACCCTAAAACTGAAATAACAGTACAGGTTGATTAAAAAAGTAGTAATATGTGTGAATGTGTGTGTAAGCAAATATAATTATACTATTCTATATACATTTTTGTAGAATAATATTCTAGAGTCAGTGTATCCTTTTGAACACAGTTTAAACAATGCACTAGCACTTGCGTAAACACCAGAGGATATTAGTGTACTAGAAATTTCCTGTAATAGCCAGAGAAAATCAGTGTACAATAAAAATATGAGTTATGTTTTGTTTACCCTTTTAGAGAATTAAGGTCTTGCTACAAAAAAAGTTGGCTCCAATACCTTGCACTAATGATACAGGTACTGCTAAATGAGGAATCCTGCCCATTTTATAGTGATTGTAGAACAATAAGAAGACAAAGTACAAGTCATTATAAAATGCATATTTTCATTCCCCAAACATCAAGTATGATCTAAACCATTATATGTGACAACTTTGAAAGAGATTCTCACACTTAAAACCAACGTATGAGCATGTGATTAATGGATCTCTACAATTTACAAACTACACTGAATTATTTAGGATGACCATCTATAGTGATGATTTAAAACATCTCATGTAAATGTTTCAGAAATGCTAACATAAAAGAAGTATGGAATCTGAATTTTAGGCAATCCGTTATCTTACAAAATCAAAAAATGTTAGATGATTTGGGCATGTAATATATTTATACATTTGGAGGATTCTTCATCATCTCCATTCTATTTTTGCGTGGCATCTTTGGTTAATTATTATCTGTCTACATTACATCTGGATATCACGTGTCTCCCCTTCTCCATGTCTTCCCTCTCATCTCATCTCCTGTACCTTACTAACCATTCTGCCCTTCTTCTCAGAAAAGGGGAGGCCTCACATGGACATCACCAACCATGACATAGCAAGTTGCATCATAAGAGGCTCATCTTCTCCTAAGGGTAGGTAAGGCAGCCGTGTTAGGTGATAGGGATCTAAAGGCAGGCAATGTAATCTCCATTCTTTGCTTTTGCTGGCAAGAGAATATTTGGATTCAAATTTATGAGAGTGTAATCATACAATTGAACTCTAATTACATGTTGGGACTGCTTGTTTGAAGTGAACTTCACTACTTTCTTATTGGTCTATGACATCATGAATCTTTTGGTTCTAAAAACAACCTTTGAATGGATCTACCATGTGCTGTGGTTGAAATAAAACATCGTCAACACTATTGTAGGTAGACGTCCTGGTCTTTGTAATCTTTCTTTAGAAATGTTTCTGTGCATCATTAAAATTTAGCAAAACCATCTCACAATAGTGATTTCAAATCTATGATAGGCGACAAATGGTCACATCTATAAAACAATAATCTACTAAAATAATAATATTAACCCATACTTGTTTGAAGTTCAAACCATGTATTTCAGAGAAAGAAGATTATAATAGAAAAAACTTCCTATAGTACAATTCATAGGTTCCATTTTTCTTGATATTTTCTAACTCTGGACTTTTTGATCTGATTTAATAGTGAGAAGTTATTCTAGTTTATCATTGGTCTTTACTGAGTGGATTATAATTATCTTTAGAGTGTTGAAGCAGTGTGATAGCAAGCAGGTTTGCCCATGGAACCTATTTTGTAATTGTGAGTCATCAAGCTAGATCTGAACATGAGGGAAAATCATCAAGATTTAGTCATTTATTTGAAGAGAATAACAAGAAATTGTTAGCATATCTGATTACATCCCACTTTACAAAATCTGAAAGTATGTCTAGAGAATAATTCTAAATTAGAATAAAATGTAGAAAAGCTGTCCAGCTGTTATATGATAAAATAATGAATATTTATTTTTCACCTAGTCCAGTTAATTAATATATCATTGTATTTATTACTATGATTTTAGTGATATTAAATAGTCATGTAGTAATATATGCTCATAGTAGGAACAGAGGCACGGAGGATGTAGCTATCACAGTTTTTTCTCTACTCCAGTATAAAAGACATAAAGATAAGTAACCATTATTGACCTTAATCTATTTTGATATATCTGTATATAACTTCACCAATTTTATCATATCAATATTCACACAGTATGAGTGGCATGTATGATATAGTAATGTCACATCATATTCCACCACTGATTTCTTGATGTATGTCTTCAAAAATATCAGACTAAAAGGATAAGGAATGATCAACACTGATGATTCACAATCATGCAAAGAGAGGAACTGCTGAAATGTGTCATTATTACAAACTCTCTCTAGGTAGTGCACTGCTCTGAGTCTGTAGAGGCAGAAAGAATCGAGAAAAAGACAGCAGCTCTCTTACCTGCTGCAGCCTGTTGCATTGATGCTTCTTGGAAGCCCTGAGATGAACCATCCATATGCTGGCCCAGGTATTGACGTTAGTGGTATGGATGGTGGTCACTTATAGTCCTGTTTAACTTATAAGAAAATATGAGTGTCTGAGAATATGAACTCACCTTACTCATTAGATTTCATAAATTTCTGTTTTTACATGCTTGTAGTGCTTCAATGTTATTTTTAATTAGGAAATTATACATTTTCCATGATATGTTCAATTTCTTTTACTCATTAGTGTAATTTAGCTCATTTATACAACTTACATAGAATACTTGTCTAATAAAAGTTCACTGTCATAGGTGATTTCAGATATGAGTTTTAATAACTACAGCCAGAAGTGTGAAAGGACTATACTCTTCTGTTTTCAACCCTATAAACTCTTGGGTCTAATTTATTATGTATTGCCATTTTAGGAGTTATTTCACACAATGTGACTTCTGTCTTGGAGGTAAGTGCCAATAATTTGCAGAAATTTTCTAGTGTGCAGACATAGAATATATGTTGTTGGTTCAAAGCTTATCATCCATAAACAACTCCCAAGAAGATTAATAAAGAGAATTAGTGATGAAAAGAAAACAAAAGATATGTAGTACTGAGCATTTGTACCGTGGAAAAATGGCCATTTCTTCATCATAAAATAGCCAGAGTTGAAAGAGTAAGTCAAAGGTACTTTTAAAAAATTATCTCCTCACTGTGCTCTATTCTTATTAAAAACCCATGTCAGCTGCTTTCCACAAGATTCCATATGAGAAATTACTATCTTAAGTAGTTATGACCAGAGAAACTTCTCTGAACTTGACACTGGGGAATTACTTGGGATTGAGAGTTGTACAAGATTCACACTTAATTGCAACGAAACACAGGTCTACTGGGACGAGCACGACCACAAATCTCACTGAAAATACATAGTGAAAATTAATGCTTCATTCATATAGCATTAGAAGCATATTGCACTATTGAATTATGCTTCATGAAAATAAGTGTGTTACATAGGAGGAAATGAATGGGACCATAGGCAGTTTCCCTCATTTTCTTACTTTTCATATGCAGACTTCTGGTACCCTACTTTTTGACACCCGTATTTAGCATGAGAACAACTGGTACTATAATATTGTTTTCAGTGTACACTTGGTCAAAATTTAACTACTCCATAAAGACTTGCACATCCATATCATAGTCACTAGTCCTAAAATTCCTATAGCATTCAAAGCCAGAAGGAATCCAGATCTTGTGCTAGTATAAACAGACTTGCCTAATTCAAGCCCTGATAATAAAACCATAGAAGCACACTGTGTGCATCAGCAAGATAATTTTGTGTCAGTGTGGTATTTTCCTCGTAAAATTTAGTTGGTCTTAAACAAGGTATACCTCTGGCCCTGTGTTGTGCCAACCACACAAGTTAGCTGCCTAACATAAGACTATGGAGTTGTAATTCACTACCTTTGTCAATTTTAACCAGAGGATGTTCTAAAACCTACAGAGTGTGCAATGGTCTGATGGGAGAAGTTTGTATAGGATTCTCATTTCCATGGTCCTGGGATACAGCTCTTGTGGAATTGGAAGCATATCAATGCTCAGGGACTGTACATGTATAAAGATGAATAGAACTACATATTTAGCAAGAAGAGAGGCCAAATGCACAGATTATAAAAAGAGGCAGTTCCTCAGTCCTGTCACTATGCAGTTGTAAAATCCTAACATGAAAATTGTTGAAAGAACTCCTGCTGACATCTCTAATTCAAGCTCAAGACTAACCCACAATTCAATCAGTCTTCCTTCCTGATACTGATGCTCATGATCTCACATAATATAGGAGACAGATGTATGAAGTGGAACAGCTTCCAGAGTCCAATAAGAAACTTCCTTCTTCAACAAATGCCTACTCTAATCAAGGGCTTAAAACTTTGTTGAAAATTGGTACCTAGTGGAAAATCCATCCTGTTGAAGCTCCAGCTGAGAACTTGAGTTTCTCAAGCTAATGTTAAAATTCTCAGAGGCCAAGAAATCCTCCATGAGACATTAAACAGTTTACCTATAGCCTCAGCTTGTTTCATCAACTACCATATCGTGGGAGGTAGTTCCAGAGTCAGACTACCTTCCTGAGGTATTGATTATGGCTTACAAATCAACATTTCATCACCTATGACTATGTTTTAGGAGCATTTTTATCTGTACTTGGGTTGAACAAATATCTCATATGAACTTAGGTCATTTGTGTTTGAATTATCTTACAGAATATGAACTGTTTATACACACATAGGAATATTAATTAATCTGTTTTAATCACATTTATACCTTGATATGTTTGAAGTTAAATATAAACCTTACAAAATTTAGTGAATTGGATCATTTAAAGTAAATACAGCTTGTTAATTTATAATATTGATGAATCACCCATTAATGAATCCATTCATAAAATACTATACATATTTAAATGACCTATACCATAAGATTTCAGAAATTTTTTGTATAGACATTAAGATAACATTTTACAGGTAATTTTTGGTTTACATTTTATCAATAGAATCTCCAAAGTAAACATCCATTGTGTCCCAATTACATAGAATCACACTTAGCATTGTTAAGATGCAGGAATATTATGTATAACTATGGAGGAGGCATATTTGCCTCATCTTGGTAGCTACAGATTCTTTATGGGAGCAATATTTTAGACCGAACTCCTATAAAGGATAATGTGGAGATGGAAATTATTTACAAACTCTATTACCATAAACTTATTGACCAGAGAAAGATTTGTCCTCTTAAAGCCTTAATCCCATCTTCCCACAATGTATCCAAATGACAATGCCTTTTCCCACAAAACACATACCCTCAGGTCTTACTAGACTCCGTGTTTCCTCTGCTCCTCAGATATTCTCTTCCTAATGATTGTCTTGTAATTTTACGACAGGGATCAAATTTGGGTATTTTTTGTGAGATATTTTTGTTGGCATTACGAACTGTGGAATTAATGATATGAACAACAACATCACAGCATGTAGTGAATATTAATAACAGCAATACAGAATTAATAGAACAGAGGTGTAATATATTTATTAATAATCATGACAAATAAGGGATTAGCTTCAGATTTAAAAGTATCTATAATGTATAATCCATGAAAAGCAGAAAGACTACCAACAAAATAAACTTCATATAGAATATATCTTAAACTTTCCAGTATTCTACCACAATAAACTATATAGAACATTATGCAACAGGCTTGTCTTAGCAAAGATATTAGTACTATTATCCTGGATTAAATCCTTACATTTTAAAACATTATTTCTTTATTTAGTTTTTACATGAATTCTTTAGCAAACTAATCAATGCATCAGATTAAAATAGCATGAAACAGTCTTTCTTATTTTATTTTTCAAATAAGTATGTAATAAAAATATAGGGAGTATGCTGTGGTAAAACTTTTCCAACTCCTACCAAGTATTAGGATTCCTGGTATGGGTTCTTTGAGAATAGCTATGATTTCAATATTGTTTAAATACTTACAAGCATTTTTCTCACTTAAAAACCATTTTTCTCAAATGAACTCTGGGATAGTAATTCCATATCAAGTTAGACTCTTATAGGAAATCTCTATGTGCTCTAATGTTTTAGCTTGTCCTAAAGTAGTGTGCCTCAAGTTTGCATGATCTGTTGTCTTTGAAGATATGATTTCTGGGTAAAGGACATTGCATTCTTTACATTAATAAGGTATAACTTGGATATTTATTCTGTGGTGGGCTTGAAGAGTTTAGGACTCCCAAAAGTATTTCCTATATTAAACTTATAAGGTTGCTTTCTAGTATGGATTCTTTGAAGAACTTGGAGAGCGGAAGACAGGGTAAAACACTTGCCACAGTCTTTACATTTGTAATTTTTATTTCCAGTGAGGTTGCTGTAGTGAATTTGATGACTTGAGGAGTTGGTGAAGGGTTTTCCACACTCTTTATATCTGTAAAGTTTTTCTCAGGTATGGATTATTTGATGACCTTGGAAAGGTGAGGGTGAAGTAAAGAATTTCCCAGATTCACTATATTTGTTAGGGTATGTCCCCAGTATGAATTCAGTGGTGAGCTTGAAATGATGAGTACTATGTAAATGATTTACCACCCTTATTATATTTATATGATTTGTCTCAGCTATGGGTTCTTTGATGACTTTGGAGAGGTGAATATTGCATAAAGGATTTCCCACACTCATTACAGCTGTAAGGTTTTTCTCGAGTATGGAATCTTTGATAAACTTTAAGATTTGAGGATATTGTAAATTATTTCTCACAGTTATTACATTTATATGGTTTGTCTCACATATGAATTATTTCATGAATTTGGAGATTTGAGTACTGGGTAAATAATTTCCCACACTCATTACATTCATAAGGTTTATCTCCAGTATGGATTCTTTGATGACGTTGGAGAGTTGAAGACTGAGTAAAGGATTTCCCACACTCATTACATTTGTAACGTTTTTCTCCAGTATGGATTCTTTGATGACGTTGGAGAGTTGAAGAGAGAGTAAAGGATTTCCCACACTCATTACATTTGTAAGGTTTAACCCCAGTATGGATTCTTTGATGACCTTGGAGAGTTGGAGAGCGAGTAAAGGGTTTCCCACACTCATTACATTTGTATGGTTTATTTCCAGTATGAATTCTTTGATGACATTGGAGAGTTGAAGACTGAGTAAAGGATTTCCCACACTCTTTACATTTGTAAGGTTTATGTCCAGTATGGGATCTTTGATGACTGTGGAGAGTTGAAGAGCAAGTATAGGATTTCCCACACTCATTACATTTGTAAGTTTTATCTCCAGTATGGATTCTTTGATGACGTTGGAGCGTTGAAGAGAGAGTAAAGGATTTCCCACACTCATTACATTTGTAAGGTTTATGTCCTGAATGGATTCTTTGATGACCTTGGAGAGTTGAAGAGCGAGTAAAGGATTTCCCACACTCATTACATTTGTATGGTTTATCTCCAGTATGGATTCTTTGATGACATTGGAGAGTTGAAAAGCAAGTAAAGGATTTCCCACACTCATTACATTTGTAAGGTTTATGTTCAGTATGGGTTCTTTGATGACATTGGAGAGTTGAAGAGCAAGTAAACTATTTCCCACACTCATTACATTTGTAAGTTTTATCTCCAGTATGGATTCTTTGATGACGTTGGAGAGTTGAAGAGTAAGTAAAGAATTTCCCACACTCATTACATTTGTAAGGTATATATATCTCCAGTATGGATCCTTTGATGACGCTGGAGAGTTGATGAGCAAGTAAAGGATTTCCCACAGTCATTACATTTATAAGGATTTTCTCCAGTATGGATTCTTTGATGATGTTTAAGTGTTGAGGACTGTCTGAATGATTTCTCACAGGTATTACATTCATACAGTTTATCTCCAGTATGGATTATTTCATAACCTTGGAGAATTGAGTAATGGGTAAAGGCATTCCCACACTCACTATAATTGAAAGGTTTTTCTCCAGTGTGGATTCTTTGATGATCTTTCAGTGTTGAGGACAGTCTAAAGGATTTCTCACAGTTATTATATTTATATGATTTGTCTCCAGTATGAATTCTTTGATAAATTTGAGATTTGAGTTATGGGTAAAAGATTTCCCATACTCATTACACTTGTAAGGTTTTTCTCCAGTGTGGATTCTTTGATGAATTTGGAGATTTGAGTACCGGGAAAAGGATTTCCCACACTCACTACATTTGTAAAGTTTATCTCTAGTGTGGATTCTGTAGTGAACATGAAGACTTGAGGAGTTGGTAAACGATTTCCCACACTCACTACATTTGTAAGGATATTCTTGAGAATGAATACTTTGATGATCCTGGAGAGCAGAGGATGAGGTAAATGATTCCCCACATTCATTACATTTTTGACATTTTTGTCCAGTGTTAATGCAGTGTTGAGCTTGATGTTTTGAAGACTGTGTAAATGATTTCTTCCTCTTGGCACATTTATAAGTGTTATCTCCACTGTGGATTCTTTGATGATCTTGAAGTTTTGAGGACTTGGGAAATGATTTTTCACACAGATTACATTTATAAAATTTGCATCCCATATGTATTCTGTGTTGACCTGTAGGTTCCTTACATAATATTTTCCTATTTCTGTGCAGAATAGAATTGTATTTCAAAACTTGTTGTGAACCTTTTCCCTGTGGAACCTCCAATTGTGAAATTATGAGTGGCACAGACTGAGTTCTCTCAGGAGTAGCCAGAGCTTCTTGATCTTTTGTTTCTGAAATGAAATACATGTATTTTTCACACAGTTCATTTCCATAATGACATGTTTTATGAACTTCACTGTCATGTGAATATTCCCAGAACTTCTTTCTATCCAGCCCTGAAAGGCCATTACAAGCAAATATTCTTGGTATTTCTTTCAGGAAAGAATCATGGGTACACTCCTTTGGGAATTGCTTCTTGGTATAGTTAATAGACAAAACTGAAACAAATGAAACCATATCATTATCTGATATTTCAGATGCATATTAATGTAATATAGATATATATTACATAAACTGGCATCAAACTGGGGATCATAGCAAAATGGTACAACACAGAATTACAGCAATTTTTTCCAAGGAAACATATGTCCCGATCATAATGGATGTTAAAAGATATCTCATGAAACTATCATATATTTTGTAATATATATTAATGTCTTCATTAAGTATTCATTGGAACAAGAAGAACACTATGATGGGCAGATCTAGGCCCAGGGGTTCTGCTCGATATATGGCACCAACCAAGGACAACATGTGTAGTCATCATCAAACCCCTACCCAGACCTAGCCTCGGGACAGAATATTCTCCACAGTTAAGTGGCGACTGGGTACTGACTTTCACATGAACTCTGGTGCCCCTTATTTGGCCATTTCCCCTAGATGTGGAGGCCCGATGGCACTCAGAGGAAGGATAGCATCATATACAAGGGGAGGAGGTCCCCATCAGTAACAGTCATAGGGAAGGATAATGGGGTGAAAGCAGATGGAAGGGAGGAATAGGAGGATGCATGGGATAGGATAGCAATTGAGATGTAATATGAATGATATTATTTTTCAATTAAAAAAAACAAACAACGCGGCATTCCAAGATGGCGCTGACCAATAAGCCACGTATCTGAGCTACTCCGAGGAGACCAGGGACATAAATGGAGGAACAGATTGCTGGACATTGAGAACTGTAGGTGAGTGGGGCCCTAAAGGCCGCAGACCAAACAGGGGGCCTACCCCCCTGGGACAAGCAACATCCCTGAGGTGATAAACGCACTCCGCAAACTCTGAAACGGAATCCACATGAAAACTGCAGCCTGCATATAAAGCACAGACTCGCTGTTTGGGGAGGGGATTTTCCAGAATCCCCAGCCAGAGGAGTCTCAGTGAAGACGGTGAATCTGCCCTTGGGTTCTTCCTTCCACACTACCCAAAACTGCGGAAGTCATCCACCTAGGCCGAGTGGAAACAAAGGCTGCCGGACCCAACAGAGACAGCTAAAGTGGGACTGCAGCTTGCTGGCCATCTGCGGCCCAACCTAACACCGATCACAGCAAACTGAGCCTGTAAACAGCAGCAGTGAGAAATCAGCTTGGATTGCACCCACAGACCTATCAGGAGATGTGGGTCTTCCCTAGATTCAAAGCTGAGCATCAGAGGCCAGGGGAAAGATCTGGTTCTGCAGGGGGGGGACACCCAGAGCTCTGCAACCCTATTGTTCCCACCCAGCTGAGCCACAAGGCACAGGCCCTGCACACCTGAACAAGAGAGCCTACCTGGGGCACCTGGCCTGAGAAAGCCAAGCACTCTTACATTATCAGGAGACAAAACATGGGTCTTGCTTGCAGTATCTAATTGCTGACAAAGAGCGAACTCTATAACTCCAGGTATATAGTTCTAGAAGAGGTTGAACACCTCTGCAGGGTATAGAGACAGATCGAAAAGACAGCTACACCTCCAGAAGATCTGATTTACCTGGTGTCTTGACTACAAAGCCAAAGGAAGGACAGGCAGCTGGGATCAAACTACACAACCAGAACGTTTGTGTGCGGACCTTAGTCTAGGTCCCAAAATTGCTGATCTAAATTACAGCAGTAAAGTCCAAACACAAATCTACTTTGGCTGACTCAGCCTGGAGCCCACAGTGCAGAGGAAAATTACCAGGAGGGAAACCGGATCACCTACCTGTTCCAAAGAAATACTCCCTGATCCCCACAGGCAAGAGCACCTGATCTATAATCAGTCATCAATTAACCACTCTCAACCAATGACGGTCACTACAAAATGTCTTCCAACATCAGAGCCATCAAAATGACAAGTGGACAGCAAAAGAACGCTAACAAAAACCAAAACAGTTTGGCATCTCCAGATCCCACCATTCCCAATGAAAACAACCTGGAGAACCTAACAGCAATGGATAGTCAAGAAAATGACCTCAAGTCCTTAGTAAAGAAATGATAATGGAGGAAACAAATAAAATCTGTAAACAAATTCATGAGGAGGCCAACAAGAGGGCTGAAGAGTTAAAAGAGTCATATAAAGAGGGACTTGAAGAATTTCAGAAAAATATAAATATCCAGATGAAGGAAATCATTAAAACAGTCCAAGACATGAAGATAAAAATGAAAGCTATGATACAGAAACACACAGAAGAAAACGCAATCAAGAGGCATCAGAGAAGAAAGCAAGCATCTCAGATGTGGCCTTATCTAACAGATTGCATGAAATTGAAGAATGAATATTGGGACTTGAAGATACAATTGCGCAACTGGAATCAACCATCCAGCAAAATGCTAAATCTGAAAAGTTCCCTACACAGAGCATTCATGAAATAAAAGACAACATGAAAATATGAAATGAGAATAATAAAGATAGAGGAAAGAGAAGGCAACTGACTCCACAGTCCAGAAAATATCTTTAATCGAATAATTGAAGAGAATTTCCCGAATTTGCAGAAGGAGAATCATATGAGCATACAAGAGGCCTACAGAACACCAAATAGAATAGACTTGAAAAGAAAATCTTCCCGCACATAATAATAACAACACCAAATATACAGAACAAGGAAATATATTAAAAGCGGCAAGAAAAAAGGCCGAGTAACATATGAAGGCAAAACTATCAGAATTACTCCTGACTTCTCAGCAGAGACCATGAAAGCCAGAAGGGAATTGAGAGGTGTTCTGCAAACCCTAAGAGAACACAGAAACCAGTCAAGACTACTATATCCAGCTAAATTATCAATAACCATTGATGGAGAAGACAAGATTTTCCATGACAAAAACAAATTCAAACAGTACCTAGCCACAAATCCAGCTTTACAGAAGTTAATAGAAGGAAAACTCCACCCCAACTGGTCAAACTACAACCAAAACTACATAGGAAATAGGTAATTACACCATTGAAAAATCACAACATCACAAAATCTTGATTGTTACAAATACCAAAAATGAAGGGATTTACCAATCACTGGTCATTAATATCTCACAACGTCAGTGGTCTCAATTCTCCAATAAAAAGGCACAGACTAACGGAGTGGATGCATAAACACGACCCAACATTCTTCTGCATTCAAGAAACACATCTTAACCACAAGGACAGATATTGCCTCAGAGTAAAAGGTTGGGGGAACTTATTCCAAGCAAATGGTCACAAGAAACAAGCTGGGGTAGCCATTCTAATATCTAATAAAATAGGCTTTCAACCAAAATTAATCAAAAGAGATGAGGATGGACACTTTGTACTCGTCAAAGGTAAAGTCAACCAAGAAGAAATGATTGTGAACATCTGTGCTCCTTATACAAGGGCTCCCACATTTGTAAAAGAGTTATTAACAAAGCTTGCCCCACTCATCAATACCCACACATTAATAGTGGGAGACTTCAATACCCCACTTTCACTCAAGGATAGGTCTTAGATTCAAAAATTAAGCCGAGATATAACCTCATTAACCAATGTCATGAATCAAAATGATCCAACACATATCTACAGAACTTTCCAACCAAACGCAAAAGGAGTATACCTTTTTCTCAGCACCCCATGTAAAGTTCTCTAAAATTGATCACATATTTGGTCACGAAGCAAACCTCAACAGATACAAGAAGATTGAAATTATACCTTGTATCTTATCAGATCACCATGGTCTAAGGCTGGACTTCAACAACAACAGAAATAACAAAAACATACTAACACGTGGATACTAAACAGCTTTCTACTTAGTGACACATGGGTCATGGAAGAAATAAGGGAAGAAATAAAAGACTTCCTGAAATTCAATGAAAATGAAGGAACAACATACGCAAATTTGTGGAACACATTGAAAGCAGCGCTAAGAGGAAAATTCATAGCACTAAGTGTCTTTAAAAAGAAAATGGAATCATCCCACATAAACAACTTAACAACACATCTGGAGGGTCTAGAAAAAAAAGAAGCAGAAACACCCAAGAGGAGTAGACGCCTAGAAATAATCAAACTAGGGCTGAAATCAATAAATTAGAAACAAAGAGAACAATCCAAAGAATCAACAAAACCAAGAGCTGGTTCTCTGAGAAAATTAACAAGATAGACAAACTGTTAGCCAATCTAACTAAAAGACAGAGGAACACTATCCAAATTAACAAAATCAGAAATGAAAAGGGAGACATAACAACAGACACCGAGGAAATATAAAGAATCGTAAGATGCTACTTCAAAGGCATTTATGCCACAAAATTTGAAAATTTAAAGAAAATGGACAAATTTCTCGACCGATTCCATTAACCAAAATTGAACCAACACCAGATAAACTAATTAAATAGCCCTATTTCGCCTATAGAAATAGAAGCAACCATTGATAGTCTCCCATCAAAAAAAAAAAAAAAAGCCAAGGGCCAGATGGTTTCAGCACAGATTTCTACCAGACCTTCAAAGAGGAGCTAATACCTATACTATATAAGCTATACCGAAAGAGAGAAATGGATGGAACATTACCAAATTCCTTCTATGAGGTCACAGTCATATTGATACCTAAACCTCACAAAGACCCAACAAAAAAAGAGAATTTCAGACCAATTCTTCTTATGAACATTGGTGCAAAAATACTCAAAAAAAATACTCGCAAAGCGAATACAACAGCATATCAAAGACATCCTTCACCATGAACAGGTAGGATTCATTCCAGGCTAGCAGGGATGGTTTAACATACAGAAATCCATCAATGTAATCCATCATATAAACAAACCGAAAGAGAAAAACCTCATGATCATCTATTTAGATGTAGAAAAAGCATTTGACAAAATCCAACACCCATTTATGTTTAAAGTTCTGGAGAGATTGGGAATACAAGGCACTTATCTAAACATAATAAAGGCTATGTACCGCAAACAAATAGCCAACATTAAATTAAATGGAGAGATACCCAAGGAAGTCCCTCTAAAATCCGGAACCAGACAAGGCTGCCCACTTTCCCTATATCTCTTCAATATAGTTTTTGAAGTTCTAGCCAGAGCAATAAGACATCAAAAGGAGATCAACGGGATCCAAATGGGAAAGGAAGAAGTCAAATTATCCCTATTCGCAGATGATATAATAGTGTATATAATGACCCCCCAAATTCCACCAAAGAACTCCTACAGCTGATAAACACCTTCAGCAAATTGGCAGGATACAAAATTAACTCAAAATAGTCAGTAGCTTTCCTGTGTACAAATGACAAACAGGCAGAGGAAGAAATTAGGAAAACTACTCCCTTCACAATAGCCACAAACAATATAAAATATCTAGTATTAACTCTAACCAAGCAAGTGAAGGTCTCATTCGAAAAAAACTTCAAACCTCTGAAGAAAGAGATTGAAGATGACATCAGAAGATGGAGTAACTTACCTTGTTCATGGATCGGGAGAATCAACATAGTAAAAATGGCCATCTACCAAAAGCAACTTACAGATTCAACGCAATCCCTATCAATATACCTACAAAATATTTTGAAGATATTGAAAGATCAATTCTCAAATTCATATGGAGAAACAAAAAACCCTGAATAGCAAAAACAATCCTATACAATAAAAGATCCTCGGGAGGAATCTCCATACCTGACCTCAAGCTGTACTATAGAGCAAGAGTAATTAAAACAGCATGGTACTGGCACAGCAATAGGCTGGTAGATCAATGGAATCGAATCGCAGACCCAGAGATGAATCCACACACATTTGGTCACTTGATTTTTGATAAAGAAGCCAAATCTATTCAATGGAAAAATGATAGCATCTTCAACAAATGGTGCTGGTCTAACTGGATGTCTACATGTAGAAAAATGTAATTAGACCCTTATTTGTCACAATGCACAAAACTCGAGTCCAAGTGGATTAAAGACCCCAACTTAAAACCAGAGACATTAATTCAGTTAGAGGAAAACGTGGCGAAGAGCCTGGGACACATAGGCACAGGAAACAACTTCCTGAACAGAATACCAACAGCCCAGGCCTTAATGTCAACAATTAATAAATGGGACCTCATGAGGCTGACAAGCTTCTGTAAGGCTGGAGACACTGTCAAGGGAACAAAGCGACAGTCTACAAACTGGGAAAAGATCTTCACCAACCCTACATCTGACAAAGGTCTAATATCCAAAATATATAAAGAACTCAAGAAATTAAACACCACAAAACCAAACAACCCAATTGTGAAATGGGACTTGGAACGTAACAGATAATTCTCAACAGAGGAATATCAAATGGCCAAGAAACACTTAGAGAAATGCTCGTCCTCGTTAGTCATCAGAGAAATGCAAATCAAAACGACACTGAGATTCCATCTTACACCCATCAGAATGGCTAAGATCAAAAACTCAAGCGACACCACATGCTGGAGAGGATGTGGGGAGAGAGGAACACTCCTTCATTGTGGGTGGGAATGCAACCTAGTACAACCACTTTGGAAATCTGTTTGGCACTTTCACAGAAAAATGGGAATAGGGCTTCCTCATGACCCAGCTATCCCACTCCTGGGAATATACCCAGAAAATGCCCTACCATACAACATTGACATATGCTCAACTATATTCATAGCTGCTTTATACGTAATAGCCAGAACATGGAAACAGCCTAAGTGTCCCTCAGTAGAAGAATGGACTAAGAAACTGTGGTACATATACACTATGGAATACTACTCAGCTATTAAAAACGAGGAATTACAGAAATTTGTGGACAAAAGAATTGATCTAGAAATTATCATAATGAGTGAGTTCACCCAGAAGCAAAAAGAGACAAACGGTATATACTCACGTATATCAAAACACTAGTCCAAGGGATACGTACCATGAAAAATTTTACTTACCAGGAAAGTGGGTCAGAGGAGAGGTCATCCTATTGAGACTTTAGGCGAGAGTAGCATGGAAGAATGGGGAAATAGTAGGACCCACAGGGTCCTAGAAACCTACAAGAGGAACTTTATGACAGGCAGATGAGGGTCCTGGGGTCCTCCTCAAACTAAGGCACCAGCCAAGGAGAAAATAGGCAGTAAACTTCGAACCTCTACCAAGACCTAGCCGTCAAACATGATATTCTCCACCATTTAGTGGAGAGTGAGATCTGAATCTCACACGAACTCTGGTGCTCCTTTTCTGACAATGTCCCCTGGATGGGGAGACCTGGCGGCACTCAGAGGAGGGATAGCAAGTTACCAAGAAGAGACTCGATATCCTAAGAGCATATATAGGGGGAGGAGGTCTCCCTCAATCACAGACAAAGGGGATGGGAGAAGGGGGGCAGTGGGAGGGAGGGAAGAATGGGAGGAAACAGGGGAAGGGCTAACAATCGAGATGTAATACGAATAAATTTTTTAAAAAGTCTGTAACAGTGACTCGCGTTGCCCCTTCTCCCTCCCTCCCGAGTGAGTGTCAAGGAACCCAGACGAGCATCAGCAGTAAGACTTGTGTCTTTGCATCATACAAACAAACAAAAACAAAACAAAACAAAAACAAACAATGCAAATAAAGTATTAATTGGAACAGATAATGTTAAACAAAATTGTTGTAACTATCACACATGAATAGAAACATAATTTTCACTGTGACACTCAGTTAACAAAATGGACACCAATCATTATCCTAAATACATGAACAAATTAATGACCGAAATGAGCATCTACGGAACTTATTTCTATTTTTCCTCTGAATGTAAGATTTGTCAATGATTTTAAAATCAAAGAGAATATTAATAAGAACACAAGCGAAAACAGGATAAAAATTTTAGTGTATCATGTAAAATCCATGCCCAGTACATGAAAAAAAAGGGTTTCAAATTTTTAAAAACATTAAGGAATATTCACTGAGACTAATAAGATCTTGAGAAACCACGAATTTTTAACAAGCAAAACATCTTTATGTCCCTATAATCAAATTTGAATCCACAGAACTATATATATATATATCTTTATTTTAAATTAAAATATGAAGTTCCAGAGCTGACATTTGAACAGTCAAGCATAACTTAAAATAAATTTGTATTGAAGTGAATATTCATTACATTTACCATTGCTTCTTCCCTCCAGCATCACTCAGGTAACATTCTATGGTCCCTACTCTCATTCTCATGTTAAAAACATGTTTTACTTAGAATTTGCTTCTATGTCTTCATGTTTGGGTTGTGTGTGTGTGTGTGTTTGTGTGTGCAGATATATGTATATGTGTACTTACAAGTACATAAAAAGTCCTCTGTATGTGTTCTTCTTTTTTATCATTGTATATTGTTTCATATATATGAACACTATTCTTTAGAAAATCCAGAGTGCAGATGAAATGTAATATGATGGGAGAAATGTGGAGTAGTTTCTCAACTAAAAGGGAACAAAAGGTAAATATAAAAGAAGAAATATTTTTGACAAATATTTAAACAGTAGCACTCAAAGATGTTGCTCCAAGGCATGCATGGTGTGTGAGTAGCCGGCAGGGAGAGAGAGTGGACCAAGTGTGTAGCCAAGTTGTGGACTCTGAAACAGCATTGCTTGTAATTCCTGGATAAGAGGAGGCATCCTAGGACCTATGAGCACATCAACCAAGCCCCATATGGCTGATACCCAGGTTCAAGAGGCACACTGTCCCAGGTTTTAGTCACCCAGTACCTTACAGCCTACCCAAACCTGGGTTACAAAAACACATGCCTGCAGCTAACAAAAACATTTTCTGGGAACCAGGGACATGGTTTGGGCGTCTGGCCTGCAGTTCTAAATTTCTTAATGTTAATATCTGCTGGACAATAGGAGTAGACAGAGTATCGTTCCAAAATGGAGGCCTCCAGCAAGCATAGAGTCTGAGAATCAGGAGCTCAGTGAGTGCAGAGCACGCAGTTGGCTGCTCAGTGGAGCCTACCACAAAATGCCAGCAATCTCTCATGTCCCCTAGAGAAACAATGGTATCCAAGTTGCAAGAAGAAACAGTTCTATGCTCTGGCCTTCTGAATACTCCTGGAATTCTGAGAAACACACCAGCCTATTTTTCACAGTACTAATAGCCATCTTGAAGAGACCTGCCAGATCTGAGAACCACACATGTCAGACCCTTATCCCAATCACCTGACTATAGGTCCAACTGGGACACAGCCTGATGAAGAAACAATACAGGCTATTGGAGGAGATCCAGATCCCAGCATAGGACCAATGGCTCTTCCTGCATGCTCTAGAAGCCAAGAGACATCCAGGAACAATCAGACAAAGCAAGGAACAACCAGATGGCTAAAGGGCAGCAAAACCTATGGCAATATGGCACCAACACATTCCAACTACCCTAAGAAAACATGCCCTGGACATACAAACAAAACTGAAACTCAGGAAAATGGCCTTAAATCTATGTTTATGAATACTATAGAATCCTTTCAAAAAGGTATAAATAAACCCATACAAGAAATATAGGAAAATATGATAAAACAGGTGAAGGACATTAATAAAATGGTTCAAAACCTGAAAAGGAAAATAGACTAAATAAAGTAAACACAAACTGATGAAAAATATGTAATTGGCAAACTTAAAATTAGAATAGAAAAGGCAGAGGTAAGCATCACCAACAAAATATGAGTGATGGAGGAAATAATCTCAGGCACAGAAGACACAATTGAAGAAATAGATATATCTGTCAACGAAAATATTAAATTGAAAAAAGTTCCTTACTCAAAACATCCAACAAATCAAGGACATGAGGAAAAGACAAAACCTAAGTATAAGTGTAATAGGCATAGACAAAAAAAGAAGATGACAAGCTCCAAGACCAGAAAATATTTTTAACAAAATTGAAAAAAAAAGAAATTTTCTCCAACCTAAACAGAGAGATACATTGTAACATACAAAAGGCTTACAACGGAAAATATATATTCGACAAGAAAAGAAATTCCTCTTGACACATATTAGTCAAATCCTGCTTTGAGAAGGAGAAATAGGTACAAATTGTCAACCAAGCTAGAGCCCATTTGTGGTACTAGATATATGGAGAGGGGAAAATAAGGGTATGTATATATGTATGTATATATATGTATAAACATTGGATATATTAATCATATGTTGTGCCAAATCTTCAGGAGAAGTTACTAGCACAAACACAATTCCATGTTTAAATCCATTTTAGCTTCTATTCTTTCTTCTCTCTCTTTCTATCCCTCTCTCTCTCTCTGTGTGTGTGTGTGTATGTGAGATATATATATATATATATATATATATATATATATATATATATATATAGAGAGAGAGAGAGAGAGAGAGAGAGAGAGAGAAGGAGATATCATGACATTGAGTTAATGAGGAAAGACCTGCTAGTTTGGAAAATGTGAAATAGAGAAAAACTAAGTGCATAATATATGATATAAATTCCATTTAAAGGCATAAGTAATGGAAACCCCAAATAATTAATCATTCATATAAAACAAAAATATTTTCAGTATTTTCAGTAATTAGAACACAAAACAATCTACTAGTTTGTCAAATGTCTATAATATAATGCATTTCAGATCAAAACTAATAAGGTAAAAAAGTATAATATCCACGCTGTACAATACATTTCGTACTTTGTTCTAAAAGAATTTCTTACTGAAGATGTTGTCTAAACAGTCTTAAGGTCTAGAATGCTCCTTGGTTTAGAGTCCTCACCTGCTGTGTCATTTTATTTCATCTTACCTGGTTCTTTTTCTTCAATCTCCTCTTTATCATCAATCCAGGGTTCTTTGTTTTGTTCAAGATATGTTAATACCTCTGCTTTTGCAACAGAAATGCCTGTGAATTCAAAAAGAAATACAGACACACCATTCTATGTAGCTGTGTACTAGCACAGGATTGTGCCAAATAGGGTAGATAGAAAAGAAGAAAGTATACATGAATGACTTACTAGTTCTCAATTCTTTTCAATACATTTTAGGCTCTTCATAACTCAATATTTTAAAATTCTGTATTTAATTTTCTTTAAAATGACATTGAAATGAAAAATTTAAGTAAAATAATAGTAAAAACATGATAACTATGGGATTCAATGTGGATTCACATATAAGTGCTACTGGCTACCAGCACAAAAGTTATGAAAGGTTGAATTATTATTAGGCTAAATGTAAACACGAGGTAAAGGGATGTAGGAAGTTAGCTATATATAAGACAGTGATCAATACCTGTAAAAACTTATGAGATAAACTAAGCAGTGGAAGTCAAGTCAGAATATCAGCTAGTAGAAGCTTTAGACATCCCTAAGATGATGTACCAAGCATGGAATAAAAATATTCTCACCCACAGAAACCAGGTTGTTGTAGTTGTCCAGCATGACATCTCTGTACAAAGCCCTCTGGGCAGAGTCCAGACATTCCCACTCCTCCTTGGAAAAGTTTATGGACACATCCTTGAAAGTCAGTAGACCCTGAAAATAAAATTAAGAGCATCACCTCATGGCCATTGGGTAAATTCTATGTTTGATACGAGGAAAAGTAAGTTAAGTATAGAACTTGTTCTGTTATAAATAACTAATATGCATTTTAAAACTAAATTATATTCTGAGAAAAAGACTTTTCTGTCTTCTCTGCAATGAAGCAATAGGCCAGCAGCACTGAGCTTGTGTGTGGGGACCCTTGTATGGATCAAATGACATGATCACCACACCATGAGGGATGCTATTAAAATTGCAGTCAATAGGAAAGATTAGAACTACCAAAAAAGGCCCTCAGATGAAATATTCATAATACATTGGCTTCTATTCACTGTTAAATAATGACCCATCTCACTCTCTGTAAAAATTGAATGCCTATATTTATCTTTGATATGAGAAAATTCATAATTAAAACAGATTACATTTTTATTTTGTAGAAGTTGTCCTGAAAAAAAAATTGCAAATGAGGTGCTTTACGCACACCTGTGACGTAAGTTTTAAAGAGTTAATAATGAGAATCAAATGAGAAAAGTACTTCTGAAATAAGCGTCAACATAGTGAAGGTTCAGAAGGTCTGACAATGAAGTATTTTTGTAAAGACAATCAACTTGTCCCACATTCATTTACCTGTGAAAAAGACATCTCTTCTTTCCCCTTCAGAATGGAATGTCCCAGGAAAGTTTACATTGAAATTTCACCTTCCAGATTCCACTCTGTGTTTAAATGAGCAGATTTTCCCTGTCCCTGGTGAAATGGAAGAGAGCAAATCAAGAATCAAAACTACCACAATCCCTTCTTCTTGCCGTTGAAGTGATGCAGCAACCATGACCTCCTACAAGATTTTCCTTTCCTGAATTTAGGTGTTCTGTTTTCCCAGCATAGTATGTTTTTATCTCCAAACCCAGTTGAGCTGCTGCAGTAACCTTCTATATACCTAACAGAGGCAGATTGGAATTTTAAAGGATGGATAAACACAGCTGTCAGGTAAAATTCCTCTTCAGCTTTTCCTGTCTTTTCTTTCCCTGGGATAGCTCATTAAAAAAAATATTGGCACGTATGTTTGCAGTCACGGCCAGAATCTGTGAGGTTTCCCACCTGAAAGTATTTCTTGTCCTGGGTAAGCAATGTAGTTGCCTAGAGCCAAGAGGAAAGAAGCTAATCACTGCCAGATTCACTATTGTCTCCCCTGAGATATTACTTTTGGCTTCCATGTCCCAGTCTAAAAATACCATGATGTTGTTGTTTTGAAGAAAGCCCCATGGTTATATTACCTCACAATTTCCCTTTTATACTGACATTGCTCTTTTGTTCCATCAGCAAAACACTAACTGCTGATACCTAAATAAGTTACCTCTGCACCATTTCTACTGCATTTGGCTGTTACTGAAGGCAGCTGGTCTTTATGTTCTTGTAACATCTTCCTTCTTGATACTTTATGCTAAACTGAGGATTCAAATACAATTATATCATAGGCAACTTGACAAAACAAAATTTTATCATTCAATTTCTAAAAAGAAAATGCTGCATAAAACAGGCAGAATCATTTCGATCTATTGCAAATTTTACCCATACTGTTTCTCATTAGTCTCCAAAGAAACAACTATTAAGAACACAAATAGTGCCTCAATGTTTTGTGGGAAGTTTTCATACATTTCCTTTATTTCTCCTTAATTTTGCTAAAAAATTACGTATTAAGGCCATATTCCATGAATGTATGGATTCATAAATTTCTGAATTTGAAGATATAGGTCTAACCAAGAGAAAGTTTACAAACTGTATTATATATGGTTAAATTAATACAACCTACATAGAAAATTGCCTTGTCTTAGTAAAAAAACATACTGCATCTAAGATTATCTAGACTTATGGCACACTAAAGGCAATTAGAAATATACTGTAAAACAGGCTTGAAGTTAAAGAAAGGTAGAATGTATTATTTCTTATGGAGATTATATTTGATAGGGATCCATTGTTAGATAGAAAATCATTGGTTTAATAATTGGGTGGCATCTTTATATGCAATTGCATCCAATATACTCACCATTGAGGCTGAGTGTGGTTACACACTCTTTAATTCTGGCTCTTGTGAGGTAGAGGAAGGATTTTGAGAAAAGACAAATCTAGAAAGCATGCTCCAGACTGTGGATGTACCTTTATTCTTCCTACATTATTTAACACAGTCAATTATTAAGCCATCAGTTTTCTTGAACCAGCTAGTTCCCAAAGGACAGACACAGAAACTGTGGTTCATGTTTAATCTGCAAGCACTAGGCTGGGCAGAATGTGAGCTACTCTAATCTTAATACCCTTAAACACAACACATAAACCAATACCTTGCCAGTGTGATAACTCCCGCGTGGTTTATCTTCCCTCCATCTCTTTTTGTCCCACCATCCTCCTCATGCTTCTCACCCATAAATTCCTCCCTTCCACTTCCTGTCCTTCTGCCCAGTTGATTGGCCAAACAGCTTTTTACTGGCAGCTGTTATACCCACTCAAGGCATTCCTCCATATCAGGATGCATAGAAAAGTCCTGTAACAAAACAAACAAACAAACAACACACACACACACACTTGTTTATCTCATGCATAAATTCTGGACATGGCAGATATTAAGTTCACCAATACCTGAAAAGAATTCTGAATTTTTCTCCATTTCTAAGAGCCTGGGAGAAGGAGTGTAGATCCTCTGGATGGAAGGATTCATCTCCATGTAGGACCTCTTAGAGTTTCTCCTTGAGAAACCATCTTGAATCCATGTGGGTGATGCAACTGTCATAATAATAATAATAATCCTACATCCCATAATATTGACACATAATAATCGTAATAACCATCACATCCCATAATAATAACCCCCACCGCCCATAATAATAACTTTTAATAATTGCAATAATAACCTGTACATCCCATAATAAAAACCATCACAAACCCTAATAATAACCCTCACATTCTATAAAAATAACCCTCACATCCTTTAATAATACCACTCACATTCTAAAATAATAACCTCACATCTCATAATAACCCCCACATCACTTAATACTAATACTCACATTCCATAATAACAGTCCTCACATACCATAATAACCCCCACATCCCATAATAATTACCCATAATAATCGTAATAAAAAACACCACTTCTCATAGTAATAACCCTCACATCCTATAATAATAACCCCCACACCCTACAATAAGAACGCCCATAACGTATCATAGTAACCTACACATGCCATAACAATAAAACCCACTTCTCACAATAATAATATCCACATCCCACAATCATAACACTCATATACTATAATAATAACTGTCACATCCCATAATAATAACTTATAATAATCCTAATAGTAACCCTCATATGTAATAATAACCAACATTCCAAAATAATTACTCTCACATCCCTTAATAATAATCCCCAAATTCTATAATAATTACCACCACATCCCATAGTAGTAAACCATAATAATCATAATAATAACTCCCACATCCCATAATAATAATGCACAAATCCCTTAATAATAACCCCCATAGCCGGGCATGGTGGCGCACGCCTTTAATCCCAGCACTCAGGAGGCAGAGGCAGGTGGATAACTGTGAGTTCAAGGCCAGCCTGGTCTACAAAGAAAGTCCAGGACAGCCAAGGCTACACAGAGAAACCCTGTCTCGAATAACAACAACAAAAAATAATCCCCGCATCCTACAATAATAAACCTTACGTCCCATGATTGGAACTGCCACATCTGATAATAGCAAACTCCACATCCAATATTAACCCACATACCACAAAATAATAATCTGTAATAATCACAATAATAACCATTTCATGCCATAATAATAACCCCCACATTGCATAATTATAACCCTCACATCCCATAATAATCCTTACATGCCACAATAATACCCTGTAATAATCATAATAATAATACTCACACTCCATGGTAATAACTAAAACATCCCATAATAATAAATCACACATCCCATAGTAATAACCCAATATCCAATAATAACACCTCATAATAATTGAAATAATAACCTTCACGTCCCATAGTAATAACCCCCACATCCAATAATAATAAAGGCTACATCCCACAAAAATAAACTCACGTCCCATTATAATTTCACCCACATCCAATAATAATAACAATCACATCCAATATTAATAATCAGTAATAATTGTAATAAGAATGCTCACACCCAATAATAATAAACCTCACATCCCATAATAACACTCACATGCCATAATAATAGCCATCACATCCCATACTAATAAGCCTCACATCCATAATAATAGCCATCACCTCCC